>JACEGR010002072.1:0-141620 GCA_014170235.1 Listronotus bonariensis | reverse complement strand
ATGGGTGTGTCAACTTTAGTAAAATTTGAAAAATTCAGTTGTTAAAACAGGACAACTTCAACTTTTTCTTAAAATCTGACAATAGTAGTGATATCACTGTTAAATTAGGAATGCAGTCAGTCAGTGAAAAATTGACGACTTTTGGACCTTCATATCTTTATAACCGTTTGAGCTTGCTTTATGAAATTTGGGCTTTTGTTGTCCTTATGAATATGATGAACACACGTAGTTTTACGTGGTTATGTTAAACAGGCTTTGAGTTATAGAGGGATCAAAAGTGACACCAAGTGGTTCATGTAATATTACACGCGTTTCTTTTCTTGAACTCGCCTTGACCCGCGTATCTAGATTGCAATCTTACGGAGTGTTAGAGTTATCGGAACCACAAATGAAAAGTTATTAAACAGTAACTACCAAAATGGTAAACCCTGTATCAAGAATAAAAAAGTACAAAATAAGTAGTGTAACGAAATCTATGTGCTTACCTTTGAACATGTGACCATCATTCCATTATTAAACCTAAGATGTAACACAGCTTCACAATGATGTATCAGTGTGTTCACCATTTCGCCAGTATTAACGTTCCACACCCTAACGGTGCTATCACTGCTGCCGCTAATTATAACTTTGTCATCGTACTGTAGGCACAGTACTGACCCTGTGTGCCCGATTAGCACCTGTAAATAAAAAAAAAACTAATGATGAAAACCAGAAATGTATGTTTCAATGCAGTAATTCTGCTAAAAAATTGCACGTGGAAATGTTATAATAATAAAAATAATAATAAGCTTTATTTTCATTTCAAAAATATTTAGATATTACACAAAGCAAAACAATAAATTATATATACATATACAACAGACAGATACACACACAAATATATACTAGTAAAAAGAAATACATTTTATAGAAATGTATTCTCGAAAAAATTCATTTAAATTGTAATACGCTCTTTTAAGTAAAATTGTTTTAACATATTTTTTTAATTTCTTTAGGTTTTTAATATTTTTTATAGAATTTGGTAAATGATTAAATTTCTTTTTGATTCATAAATTATAGATCATATTTGAATGTGGTATAAGTAGATCAATGCAGGAGTTATTTCTAAAATTATATAAAGAGTTTTCATTATTATACCAATATTTTTTATATATTAAACAAACAGTTTCCAATATAAAAATAGATGTCAGTGTCAATATCTTATGTTTAATAAATAAAGGTTTCCCTAGATTTGATTTTACAAATAGTTCTTATAGCTCTTTTTGCAAAATAAAAACTGAGCTTAACAGATTTTGACTAGAGTTTTCCCAGAAATAAATACCGTATCTTATTATTAATTCAATTAATGTCAAATAACTAGTTTTCAGTAGTAGAAAATCAAGTTCTGTAGAAAGAATTCTAAGAGCATAAAAACCTGAGTTATTTTTTTATTTACATACATTTTTAATATGTTCTTAAAAATTAAGGTTTTTATTTACATAAATACCAAGAAATTTAGTAAACGAAGGAGTATTAATAATTTCATGATTTAAAGTGATATTATTAAGGTTAGAGCTAAATGTCAATATATTTGTTTTATTTATGTTAAAAGATAGTAAATTTGAATCACACCATTGTTTAATTATTAAAATATATTTTTCGATATTTTTGTTTAAATCATTTACATTTTTATTATGCCACAAAATTGTAGTATCATCTGCAAATATTGTAAATTCGCCAATAATTTTAATTGAACCTAAATCATTTATATAACAAGAAAAAAGTGGTCCCAATACAGAACCTTATGGTACACAAGACGTAATACATTTAGCTCCTGATATTTTTCCATTTAAGTTGACAATTTGGTTTCTTTCAGATAAATATGATCTATTCCCTTTAAAAAAATACACCTAAAGCTATATATTTCTAACTTTCTAAATAAAATAAAGGGTGCATTTTGCACTAGTTATTATTCTCAAAATTCTAGCAGGGCTTTCGATAAAAACCATTCTAAGAAGTATTCGTCAAATAGAAAAAATAGAACTGAAATGTCACGCTTTACTCAATAAGCGCATTCAGGAGTACTCAGCCGCTTAACCGCCGGGTAAGCAAAGTGTCAAAACTGTCAAAATTAAACCATCCTATTGGTTGACTAAGGGATGACAGATTCCTTTTAAAACAAAAAAGTGAAAAAATCTAGAATCACCCTGTATCTCTGAAACGCTTCGCGATAGCGATGATCTGTTTTTACCATAAATGTTTTCTCCAAAAAAGAGCTTGAGGATGGGGTATCGGATTTTTATTATCTCTTATGGTTTCCAAGTTTCCCATAAGGGATAACCAAAATGGGACACCCTGTACATGCAGGCATTCTTTGTCTGATCTTTTCCTTCCGGTGTCTAACATACTGAGAGTCAATTTGAGCGTATTGGGAATTCAAATTAAGGAGCACAGTGCTGCAATTCGATCAAACAGCTGATAAAAATGGGTATCTAGATTCAATTTGGCGAAGAATATTTACATAAATTACCTGATTAGGTATTAAATTTCACGAAAAATATTAAGCATCATTGTCTGATAACCTAAATAACACAAAGCAGGATAATAGTCAGAGTCTCAAAAACTTTATATATAGCCATAAACCGTAAGTCCTTCATTATTTAGACTTGAACTGCAGATAAACCAAAACTAACTTCACACGTGTTGCTTCATTGCTGAATTTTTAACGAAATCCATGATGGCAACCACTTAAACACTTAACACATGTTGTAGACTAACTATTTTCTTATTTTCTATTACATTCATAACATAAATCATAAAAATTCTTTAAAAAATAGAATATTAACTACAACAACAGAAAGAAAAACTTGATTATGAAATGTCAATATGTTCTAAATTAGCAACTGCAACGTTGCCAAGTCACTTAATTTTAGTTTTCAATCGAGCTGGCACGACTTTATATTATTTTAACTGTATATATGAGAGATAAAAAGTTAAATAACGTCACTGTCACATAACCAACCGTTGCTTACCTTAGTACATTGCAATGTACTTCTATCCCAAATCTTAATAGTATTATCCCTTAGTCCAGAAACGATTTTCTGGTCGTCGTACTGCAAACAGTATACGCCCTTACTATTCTCCGATCTACAATTTATCCTTTGCAAAATGTGTTTTCCATTGCGCCAGTTGCTCTCGATACTGTCAATGTCTCGGATGATTTTCGGATAAAGTGAACGATAAAAACTGTGGGGTCTGTGATTCTCTCCTGGGCGGGGTTTAAATAAGTATTGGATCCTGTAAAAAAATAAATTTCAAGGGTTAACTGGGTTTGAAAATTTAATTTTGTTTTTGTTTTTGTCTTATTAAATAGTAAAATAAGTTTTAAGTATTCTTCTTAAATTTCAAATCGACCTGGGTAAAATACTAAGAGATAGACCCTTCAGAAGTTTCTACCATGAACCAAGCTAAAACTTTATACGCGTTTATCTCAAAACTCATTTTTAAGTCGGTGGATACGATTTCTCAAAAGGTATAAAGTGATTTTGTTCAAATTTTGCACCCATCTTTAAAACAACATTATCAAGTTATTGAACGGATGCGTTTTTTGGTTCAAAGTCTGTTAAAAATTTAACTTTTATTTTTTTCTTCGTCCAAACGAAATTTATTCATGTACTAAAGAAATACTTTTGGTTTTTGTATTTTGGATTAACCAATAATGAGTTATGCTGTCCACGGAAAGAACATTTTTTTCTAAGACGTCAAGGAAGATGAAGTACCACCGGCTGAGTTTTCGGAATTTTTAAATAAAAATTTCACAAAATACTGTTTAAATATGTATCTTTGATATGCTGAATTCTGAGTAAAAATATCCTTTTTTGAACCTCTGAAATCCGCCTTACCCCTTAAAAGCCTTCAAATATTAATGTGAGGCTGGGACAAATATATTACACTTTTACTAAATAACAATCTCTATAAAAACCACCCTCTTTAACATATGAAAACTATTCCAAAAGCTGTTGTTATAATTGTAGATATTATGGTCTACAGTAGACGTAAAATCAAAGAAGTTTGTCATAAGCAACGCTTGGCGCGCTGTACCAAACTTCTTTAATTTCAAGTTTACCAGTATTGCAGTAATATTCGAGTTAATGAAGAACAAAAATTTTTAAGGACAGGACGGATCGGAATGCGGTTTTTGGCATTCACTTCCAAAAATTTTGTAAACTTCCTACCTAATTTTTATCTTGTACAAAATAACCGGAAATGCAGCCAAAAATACATTCATAAAAATTCATATTTTAAAACGCCTTTTAATTTTTTTATAAACTTGTAAATAAGAGTTAAAACAGGCCCAAGGGTATCCGGTGGTTTTTGAACTCTCAAATCACGAATGTGATTTTTAAATTGACCCCGAACACCTGGAGCTAGGAACGAGGCACGTCATCTCCGTGGAACTCTCACAAAATTCATGCAAAGAAAAAGAGAAACTCGGCACCCGGCGTTTTTTGGTTCGCCTAATTCAAATATGACATCGGCGAACACCCCACAGACACCTGGTGAGCTCTTACCTGGACGTGGATATCATCTTAGAGAATTTTCCTGACAAGAGTACCGAAAACAACCCGAAAATCATTGTGGGGGCATTGTGTGGGGCGCTAAATGCAAATTTTAGGTTGAAAACAACCCCCGAACACCTGGTGAACCGGAATCTCCCTCAAAACGACTTCTCTCGACAAAATTGAAAAAGACGTGGATGGTACGTCGAAAACTACCGAGTGTGTATGTAAAACCCACGTACAGGGTCAGGCTGCGGTGCACCAGGAGGATGGAACGAATTCAGATTCACCGCCCAAAAAATACCCCATTTACGATTTTCGGTTCGTCTTTTTGTTTCTGTCAAGAAAAGCTACAAAGATGAGTTCAGGGCTAGGTTCCGGTGCACCAGTGTTCGAGGACTCTTTGCAACATAAGAATTCGGATTCAGCGCCTGCTCAAAACGCCCCCACAACGATTTTCGAGTTGTTTTTGTCAACCTTATCAGGAAAACTCTTAAAGATGACGTCCGCGTCCATGTTATGGCTCACCAGGTGTCCGTGGGGTGTTCGCCGATGCCATATTTAAATTCAGCAACCCAAAAAAACCGCCGGGTTACTCTACTCCCTAGCATGAATTTTGAGAGTCTCCACGGAGATGACGTTCGTCAGCGTTCCTGAAATCCAGATGTTCGGAGAGTCAATTTGTCAATAAGTTTTCCAAATGGAGTCTCAAAAATGCATTTTTGGCTGTAGCAATACAATTTCCGGTTTTAATAAGGTAAAAATTAGGTAGGAATTTCACAAATAACCCATTCCGATCCATCCTGTCCTAAAAAATTCAAACTTTTGGCCATTTTAGTGCTTTATTGCCTCGACTATAAATGCAATAAATCAAAAATTAGTTATTTTTGGAGAAATGCTTGGATCTGTTCATTAGTATTCTGAGTTTGGCTATCAATGATCTTTTAAAATGAGAACCCCAGTTTTTAAAGAGTATTTTTAAAAGCGCAAAAATTGCAATTTTCAAATAGAGTGCATATCCTACTCCTTTTTTTAAACGAATCACTTTAAAAAATAAAATTTCAGAACATGAAATTGAGGCGTAAATACTAGAGTGAAATTGACATATGAAAATTTCAAGATGGCTACTGGCTCCCATCTAGAAAAAAAAATTAAATGGATAGGGGAGTCTTGTGACACATCATTTTAAAGCTCCTGGCGAGTACTTTTAACCCTAGAATATACCTACTACAAAATGGCGAGTTTTTTAATGTTACTTAATTTATTGTTATTTGTCATACCCTGTATATAATCACCAGTACTACCATTAAGACGATCTTTAGGAGCTTTAAGAAAATCCCACATTAAGTATGCCTCACTTTATTAGTTTCAGAAATATGGCCATCCAAATCAGGTATTTGGGTAATTTTTAAGAACCGCAAATTGGTAGTATGTAAAGGTACTGATTTTATATTTTAGGGTTATAAAGTACCCGTCAGGACCTTTAAAATGATGTGCCACAAGACCCCTATGTCCATTTATTTTTTCCAAGATGGCACTCAGCAGCCATCTTGAAACTTTCATCTGTCAATTTCCCTATATATTCTAATATTTTTTTAATATTAAAATAGATACGTTTCAAAAATAAAAAAGGAGGGAAAACTAAAGAAATGCACTGTATAAACTTTAAAAGGAAAATTAAAAAAAAACAACTTTGTACAGCAGTAATAACCACTCACCAGCCTCTACGTTCAGCTAGCCTCTCGCCAGAGGGTGTCAGTCCTAACTTTTCTTTCGATGAGTTTCTTCCACAGCATACCTTCTGATATCACTCGGAACCATTCCTTGCAAACTAGTTCAGCATTTCTAAGGCTGTCAGCGTCGAGGTAAGAAAGAATGTTTTCCGCTACATGGTCTAATCCCTTTTCTTAAAAAAAAATGTATGTTTTACATACAAATAATGAAGAAGTCAACAAGTTTATTGCAACTAAAGTGGTATCAGAATTTTTCGAAAATAAAAAGGCTCGTACTATCACCAAAGAAAAAAGAAGGGATTATGAATTCCAATAATTTTGATATTAATAAAAAGCTTAATATTGTCCAAAGTCTTATGAAACAAAAAGCAGTTCTCTCGCAGACAATACTTCACAAAAGTAGGGCTGGTAAAAACCGGAAAAAAACAAAACCGGTAAACCGGTTAAAAAAACCGGTTTCGGTTAAAACCGGTTAACCGAATATTAAAAAACCGGTATTAAAAACCGGTTTTAAAACCGAAAAACCGAAAACGGTTTGCAAAACCGATACACCGAAATCGGTTTTTAAAACCGAAAAACCGAAAACGGTCTTTAAAACTGAAAACCGAAAACGGTTCTCAAAACCAAAAAAGGCTTTTTCTAAACCACAGTTAACAGAAAATCGGAAAGTAATTATTCTCTATTAATCGTTTTTGAGTTGATTACGGATTTGCCCATGAGCTGTGGTGTTAAGTGAATAATCATTATTCATCCTAGAACATTCTTCAAAAGAAATTGGGTAAATATAAATAAGAATAAAAATATAACATCCCTGTTAATAAAATGCACGATTCTAAAAGTTGATGTAAAAATTCCATACATACATACATAATTTATTTTTTCCTCTTTATTTAAAATTGGTATTCTATTTTCGGTGTTTTTTCTTGGTTTATTGGTTAATAAAAAACAGAAAAGGAGAAGTGGTGATTTTTAATTTTAATTTAGTGTATTATTATAGTAAGTTGTAGCTTTTAGTACATATTTGTTATATACGTCGTGCCACTAAGCAAGCTTGATTAGTCATCCTATCCGGAATGTTTTTTTGTCTAATTTTGACCTGCTAGTGTTCAACACACTGCAAGTAGCGAGCTGGCACGACGTATATTATAAGAAAAATTGTATTAAATCTGTCAACATGGGATTTCTGGATGACCGCAAATATAGTGCTGCCGACATGCTATTGACATTACCGATTTTAATCGCAAGAATCCCGATATATTAATGGTTTGAATAATAATACCATTAAATTTGCCCCTTTATTTTAAACAATTCTTACTAGAAACATTTTCTTCTAAAATGCGCCTGTTTTCTGGATATTTGCCTGTCCAAGGTTAAATGAACCACCCTGTATAATCTGTCAACCAATATCCGATTCTACAAAATGAACGGCTTTTCTTTTTTAGATATAAACCGAAATCAACCAAAAACCTCTTAATTGATATTCGAAGAATAGCTTTCGATTTTGGTCCGATTATCCAAAATCCGGTATTCGGTATATTAATCTGCCGCGCTGTAGTAAATCCCGAAGTCCCCTCTTAGGCTCCCCTACCATAAAGATGGTTCTGGTTTCTGGCCGTTTTTTAAATCCTTGCCGAGAAATCGCAATGACCAGTTTAAAAAGAAGACACAAAATTTGTGTCATCGTACTTCAAAATCTGCTACAAACAAGAATTAGCGTCTCGACATTATCCAAAATGTGATTGTATCTTCTCCGGAACTATAATAAAATTTAAAAATGTTTGGTGTTTTCACTAAAGCCGCGTCCAGCCTTACAACAATTCGCCGTGCCGCTCCACGCCGCATACCCAGTCACATAGCGCGGACGTGAACGGAATTTCGCATCGTTTAAGGACTTGGTGAATGATTCGCCGGTGATTCAGAGTTATGTCGGTTTTTGGCGTCAAAGGAGCGCGCAAAAGGTTGGTTGGTTTGAACGGATGTTTGGCGAAATGTTGCAAAGTCTGGACGCGGCTTAAGGCATTAGACGAATGTTGACTTTCACTAGTGAATGTTGAAATTCGCCAGTTTCAGACTTTCACAGAAAGATAATAATATTCCGCGAGGATATTCAAAGTCCTCCTTCCCCTTCGAGATCGGGGAAAATTTGGGTAAAAGGGCATCACTTAAGCTACTTTTTGGGATAAAAATAATTTTGGTTACGTAGCCTAGTGCCAAGGGGTGTTATGTAGCACCGCGTTTCAAAGGTATTTTAATTCTCTACTCAACGCCACTTTGGTTTTGAAAATCGGCTCAGCAGTTTCAGACTTAGAATCGTTTAAAATTTGGCTAAAATACTGTATAAACAATGCAGTTTAAATGGAAATGACTTGTAAGTCGGGAACAACTTGGCCGATTTTTAAAAACAAAGTTGCGTTAAGTATATAATCAAAGGGCATTTAAAACTAGGTGCCCCCTTTTTATTAAAAAAAGTTGCTACTGTCCCCTTGAAGCTACACAACGTAACCGAAATTATTATTATGCCAAAAAGTATTGTAGCTGACACCAATATATAAATTTTACCCCATTAAAAAAATAAAGGGGGAGGACTTACAATATCCTCACTGTTTAATAATAAAATATAATATTCGGTTTTGTATCTAGAGGTCTTAACCTTAATATACTTACTAGGTAACAGTGAGATAAAATCCCTCTGCAACATGGGCTTTAAATATGAATTGATGTGCCCATGTTGATAGTGGCACATGCGCGATAGCAAATTTTCAACGAATTCTACTTGGTCGGTCTCGCTCCATTTCTCGAAGCATTTAATACAAGCTTCACGTTCTGTGTTAAAGTTGGCTGAGGAAGTTGAGTCTTTTTGCGGGTGGTGTCGTATGGTGGTAAGATAGTCATTGGATACTGAAAAAAAAATAGAAATGTTAATTACCAAAATAACATAATGTGGGTAAAACAATATTTTACATGGGTGGTACATTTTAATACGGGATAATAAAATCAATATAACCTTTAGAATCATGAATATTTCCATTCACCATTTTCCTAAAACCGACTTGTGTGAGAAAAATTGTTGTGTAAAAAAAATAAAAATAACCAAAACAAAATGAAAACTTTGACACTGTCGTGCCATTGACACGTGACGCAAACGTAAATTGCCTTGAATCGTTGTATTTTGGAGTAAGAAATTTGTAATAACATTTTGTACAAACGTTTTTGAGACACCCTACTTCAATATAATTTTACATCACCCTGTACAATATGGAGGAGGAAGCCTAATAACAAACAATTATTTTTGGTTTGACAAATTTGCCACATCAAAAAATAAGATAAGATAACATCTCTGACAATGTTAAGATAATCATCAGAGGTACCTAAGACATTGCGTAAACTAACTCAAGGCATGTTCAAATATTGACCCCATGGGTTGGGGTAGATTCAATCAGCTGTTTTCAAGATTCACCGGGATTTACTTGGATTTTCTAAACGCATATGTTCCATTTGGTCTTCATTCATCAGCTTAGTGTCAAAACAAAACATAACCCTTTTGCTTTGTTCCTGGTCGTGCAGTTATTTTTAAAAACTTTAACAATACTTAAGCTGTAAATAAATCAATAAACATTAAATTGTTGTTTTTGTACTTTTTTCTTTTTGTAATAAACGCGACATAAATTATAAAAACCCAAAAAATACAACAGCTGATTTTGACATTTCTGGTTAACCCGACTAATCCTAGCTTTCACCTGGGTCAGCAGGATCCAAAACCGAGTTAAGAATCCGTTCAATTTATAAAAACGGGTAGAGATTGGCTGATCATTTTTTGAACGGGTTTTTATGGATTCGGTTAACCCAAGATCAATTTTTGAAAATGACTTCAGATAGCTTTCAAAATTTAAATATATGGCTCTAATTTGTTACACCCTGTACAGATATTACATTGATATTATAGATACTTATATAAATCTTAATATAAAAAAGAAACATATTTTACGAAACGTGTAGGTCACTTCATGCGACTAATTGATTTATCTCCGGTACTGTTTTTTATTAACTGAGACAAACTTCCATAGTTGGCTTTTTGTTGATCAGTTCTAAATTTATCGATAAAATAATGGCGAGGACAGAGTAATTATAATCATTATATTTTTTCTATATTTCTATTTAGGTGTTGTTTTTATAGGCAGTTATACACTTGCTTTTTTTTCTGATTGATGAACTAAGGTCACTGCAGATAGGAAACTGCGTTAACGATCTATTATGATTTTTACGTTCCATTTCACCCTGTTCAGGATGTTCTTTTTTAAATATTTTATAGGTTATCTAGAGAACTATAGGAAATATTAAAAATTTAAAGTGGGACTTTTGATATCCTTTTTTTTTTAGAAGACAACTGTTCATGGATATAGCGATTCATCTTTGAACTGCAGGCAAATTTAAGTTTTTGGACATTTTTAATCACTTTCTTTAACTATTTTGCTGTTAAAGTAACGAAACAACTTTGATATTTTACATGTTGGGGAGTTTTTAGAAAATTACCCAACTTATATTTTTCTTTATGCGACACCTGTATACGAGGGTCACTGCTTATATTTGAACCTAATAAAGAAAAAACATCAACTTATCATTGAAACATGGTTCTTTTGTTTTTTAAAATATTTTCCTTTGAGATCTATACACTTTTGCATGCATTCAAACCACTTGTCAAAGCAGCTTTTCCATCTCAATTGAGATACCCCCGAAACATGATTTTTAAATTCATTAACAGTTTCTTTTGCCGACGTAAATCGTTGTTCACTCAACTTATTCTTGATGGTCGGGAACAAAAATAAGTGATTTGGTGCTAAATCAGGATTTACGGCGGATGGACCATTAATTCGGTTTTTTGAGCGGTCAAATTGTCGGTTGTGAGACGAGGTTTTTGACAGCTGACATTGTTATGATGAAGAATGATCCGACGGCTCGCATTTGTTTTCCTTATTTCACCAAAAACTTCAGGTAAACAAATGGTGACGCACCATTCAGAATTGACCGTTCTTTGTGTCTCTAATGGTACTATTGCCATATGATCGGTTTTTCCAAAAAACACAGGCCACCATCCGTTTCGAAATACTTTGAACTCGCGAACAACTTTTTGGATTCGGCTCATCCTGAAAGACCCACACAGTCGATTACTGCTTAGTTTCTGCCTCATATGCATAGATCCATCATTCGTCACCTGTTACAATCTTGTACACGTCTTTTAAAACAAAGCCATCAAATTTCTCAAGCATTCGTTTGCACCAATCGACACGAGAATCTTTTTGAGCTTTTATCAAATTGTGTGGCATCCAACGGGAACAAACTTTTTCACAATTAAATGATCATGCAAAGTCTTATTTCTGCTGGTGGAACTAATACCAAAAGTTGCCTCAATCTCACAGTATGTCACGTGACGATCTTGTAATATTAGTTTTTACACAGCATCACTATTTTCGGCCCCAACAACTGGAATTTTAATATTCCTTATTGTTTTTGAGATATTTATCCCGTAAAACCATCAAAAATAACCTGAAAATGTACCGACATGTTGGTGAATATGAAGTGGCGCAATATTTGTGTTGTGCAGTTTTAACGCGAAAGGGTACGGAATAGTAGAGGTTATAATTTAGTTTATTGTTTAGTATTTAACAGAATTATGGTAATCCAAAAAAATAAAGGGAAGTCTGAGAAAACTCTGCATTTAATAAGCTTAATAGAAGCTTATCAGTGCCTTTGGAATCTTGAATTGAATATGTAACATTGCTAGTATCTATGTTAAAGAAGCTGCTTGTATTTGTCATCATCAGAATACCTTATTTCTGTCACTTCATCAATACTAAAAAACTGAGAGCCCACGCAACACAAGATCGTATTTGAAATTGGTAAAACGACCTATTAACAAGTGGCAGCCTATATTCCACCATAAAAGTGGCGTACTATGTGTGAATAGCGTTTTAGCTCTCAAGCCTTTTCTCGACACTTTTTACTTGCGAAAGTTATTTATGCAGCCATTTTTAAAGACTTATAATGCATGTGTGAACATACCATACATTTTATTATTGCGCTATAAAAAGTTGCGCCACAAAAATGTACATGTGTGCGAGTACCTTAATACCAGAGATACCTACTTATATAAATCTAATTATTAAAAAAGACATATTTTACGAAAAAGTGTAGGTCACTTCATGCGACTAATTGATTTATCTCCGGTACTGTTCTTTATTAACTGAGACAAACTTCCATAGTTGGCTTTTTGTTGATCTGTTCTAAATTTATCGATAAAATAATGGCGAGGACATAGTAATTATAATCATTATATTTTTTTCTATATTTCTATTTAGGTGTTGTTTTTATAGGGATTTATACACTTGATTTTTTTCTAATTGACGAGCTAAGGTCATCACAGTAGGTGGCTATACCGGGTAGAGTAACACTTTTTTATTGTGGCTTATCATATAATTGGTTAAATAAGATAGAGAACAAAACAGCTTCCTGTGAATGTGTGGCATATCATGTTATTACAAAAGGCATTTCATTTTTTTTTTCACTTTGACACCTTGTACCTTTCCTATTATCAAATTTTGAACATATGTAGATATGGTCAGCTCATCCTAATTTTTCACTTAAGGATTCTGTGTTTTTTTTTGTATTTCTTTTTAAACTGCTAATTGTACTTTAAAAAGGCCTTTATAAAAAGAAATTTAAATTATTTGAATTGCTAAGAAAATATGTGGGTCCATTTGACATGTCATTGACACACAGGGTGTCCGTTAACTAATAGTACACAGAAAAGCCAAACATACCTATATCCAAAAGTTAATAATAAGAAATATATAGGGTGTATAAGTAAAAAAAAAAATAAATAAAATTTATTGCTATAATTTTTGATGCGTTTTAAATATTTTATTAAAACTCAGGATCTAGGTTTTTATTGACGAGCTATTCAGAGTTGACATTAATTTTTATGTCTAAATAAGAGGGCGCTAGATACACTACTTTAAATATTTCTAAAGCGTCCCAATTTGTGCTACTCTGTATGTACCATCTAAGTAAACAAGTAAACGCCTCTACACTTTCTACACAAAAAAGGTATATTTTAAAAAACGGTTCTAAGCAACCGTTTTTAAGAGCATTTTCAGGTTGGAAAAAGATATGTTTGGTAAAATATTAATATTTTGGCATAACGAATCTGTGGTTTTTCTATGAACCATTAATTAACGGACACTCTGTATAGTAATTTTTAGACTGAATATCTTGTGACGCAAAAACTAAGAAATGTAAGGCACATCATTCATAAATAAGATTGGTATATCACGACACATCTAGTTTTTTATCCATTTATATCTAAATGTCAATAGAAACACGCAAGGGTGTTGCGGTTTCCAACAGAAAATAACGTCCTTTTCTTTTAACACACTTTATTAACCAAAACAAATTTTTAAGTTAAATTTAGGTCATACCTACATTCATAATATATTTTTTAACATAAAAATTCTTATACAGCTACTACTTAAATTCGCACCATATGGAAAACATTTTTATTATTAATTTTACTAAAAAAGTTATTCTTCATAAAAAGTTCTTCATGATCTAAAACCTAAAATGCAATCATTAAATGAAGTTCCAATATCTGAAATTTTACATAAAATAACAATTTTTAGTACCATATCTTTTAAAATCATGTTTTACACTAGGGCTGGCAAAAACCGGAAAGAAACAAAACCGGTTAACCGGTTTTTAAAAAACCGGTTTCGGTTAAAACCGGTTAACCAAATATTTAAAAACCGAAACCGGGTTTTAAAACCGAAAACGGTTTTCAAAACCGATACACCGAAATCGGTTTTAAAACCGAAAACGGTCTTTAAAACCGAAAACGGTTTTCAAAACCGTAAAAGGCTTTTCTAGACCACAGTTAACAGAAAATCGGAAAGAAATTATTCTCTATTAATCGTTTTTGCGTTGATTACGGATTTGCCCATGAGCTGTGGTGTTAAGTGATAATCATTATTCATCCTAGAATATTCTTCAAAAGAAATTGGTTAAATATATATAAGAATAAAAATATAACATCCCTGTTAACAAAATGCAAGATTCTAAAAGGTGATGTAAAAATTCCATACATACATACATAATTTATTTTTCCTCTGTATTTAAAATTGGTATTCTATTTTCGGTTTTTTCTTGGTTTATTGGTTAATATAATAATAATAAAAACCAGAAAAGGAAAGTGGTGATTTTTAAATTTTAATTTAGTGCATTATTATAGTAAGTTGTAGTCTTTATATAAACCGCAATCAACCAAAAACCTATTAATTGATATTCGAAGAACCGCTTTTAAATTTTGGTCCGATTATCCGAAAAAAACGGTATTTGAAAACCGCTTTTTAAAACCGGTTAACCGATATTCGAAAACTGGTTTTTCAAAACCGGTTAACCGGTATTCGAAACCGGTTTTCGGTTTTAGCCAAAATCGCGGTTAACCAAAAACCGGTTAACCGAAAAACCGGTTTCGGCTGCCAGCCCTATTTTACACCATGCATTTTGTGTGTTTTTTAGACGTGAGGATAATGTTTTAAATAAATGTCTTATGGAAAAAGGATCTTTTATAGGTATATAGGCCAGTAAAGCAACAACAAAGGATGTATGTGAATCATCCAATACGACATATTTACATGCCCGTATTTATGTTAGATTATCTCCTTTTTTACATTACCTATGTGTTATTTTATTTAGCTGAACCGGTATATAAAAAGAAACAACATAGATTTAATGCTTTACAAAAATGTATCTTAATTTATAACGAAAAAATGGTCTTTCAAAGTTATTCGCAATTTAAGTTAAAGAAAAAATTTAATTATTGTTTTCTTTGCTGTAAAACCATTTTTTTACTTAGTAAAATAAATTGATATTTTAATCATCAAAAATACTAATTTTATCAATCTTATCGCTTAAAATATTTAAATTTCATAATATATCCAAACCTATTCTCGGTTAATGGCTATTTGTTATACAAAAACGTAGATTTACGTCTTAAAATAATTAAAAAATTACAATTATGTGGTTTAACTATTGAAAATTATTTATTTACACTATTTTATGCATTAGTGTAACATAATACAGTGTGGACGCAAATATTTCCCCCTGGTATCTTTTGTACCCTTAATTTTTTAGAATTAAATATGGGTATGACTAATGAGAGGATATAAACTACTTTTTAATGTAAAAATGATAGTTGCAACAATCAAGATGGCGGATGGGCGCCATCTTAGGAAACAAAATTTAATGGAAAGGGGGTCTTGTGGTACAATATTTTAGATCTCTTAGTGAGTACTTTATAATCCTAAAATATAAAGTCAATATTTCCATCTACTACAAAATGGCGGTACTTTAAAAATCACCTAAATACCTCATTTGGATGGCTACATTTCCTACAACTTATAAAGCAAGATGAACCTAATGTGGTATTTTCTAAAAGCTTTTTAAATATCCTTTCAGTGGTGATACTAATAATAATATACAGGGTAGGACAAAAATCACTTATTTTTTAATGAAGCACCCTGTAAATTTATTTACAATTAAAAAGTTCTTTGAAAGAGCTTTAAGGAAATATCATATTAAGTACATCTGACATTATTACTTTCGGAAATACGGCCATCTAAACAGAAATTTAGGTAATTTTTAAAGTTCCGCCATCCTGTAATACGTGAAGATATTGACTTTACATTCTGGGTTTATAAAGTACTCGTCAGGAGCTTTAAAATGATATGCCACAAGACCCCCTTTCCCTTTATTTTTTTTACTACCATCTGCCATTTTGATTGTTGCAACCAAAGTCGGTCTATATAGGGTCGCGATATTCGGCCATATTGCTTTGACGTATTATGACGTCACATCTCCCATTTTTTCGGCCATGTTGTTCAGTGCCGGAGATATACAGTTTATTGTATTAGTAGAAAAACCGTTTACACAACAGTTTTTAATTATTATTAAGTTGTAAATTCTTTTCTTTAAATAAAAAACATTTGGAAATACATCTTTTAACAAACATCACTTCCAAAAAAATGCAAAATGAAATGCACAAATACTTGACGCCACTGAATTGATCATCAGCTTTGATTTTACCCAGTCTTGCCAACTTTTCTCCGTGGAGTGCCCTTCCTTGCGTCCCCGATCTCGAACCGCCTAAAAGTTGAGTATATGTCGCAACCTTATAAATATAAACTAACTTTGGTTGCAATTATCATTTTTACGACAAAAAGTAGTTTCTATCCTTCCATTAGTCATAGCCAAATTTTATATGGAAAAAGTTAAGGTTACAAAAGTTAGCAGAGGGGGAGGGAGACTATTTACGTCCTCACTGTATTAATTAATATGTACGAGATCGCATCTTTCAATAAAATCGCCCCTCTGACCCACTATTTGTTTCGCTTTTCATCAACTTCTTAAGCGCTGTGACGAGTGAAAATTCTCCTTCTCCTTCTCCTTCTAAATAACTTCAATGTGTTTTACAAACCCCGAAATTTTATTGAAATATGCGAATTCGTACACATATTAATTATTATAATATTTTACCCTCTTTTCGTCATTTTTTAAATACATTTTCCAACTGAAGAACATTGAAATATTGGAGCTGCATATCCGGGATTTGAAAACTTCTTTATTCTTCTTTTTACTTCTTAAAATTTCATGCTTTCTCAAAATCTTTTATAATATTTAAGCTATCACTTAGGTTAAAAATATAGTGGAGCGACGAGCAAACAGCGCGACATCGCGTCAAAATCAAACCCGTAAAATCAAATGCCTGAATACATAGGAAAGCTTGGTTCATAAGCTTGCAAAATGCGATTTGCGAATCACGAAACGAGTTCTGATTGGTCAATTTCTAACGACTTTCAAATGTTTCGTTACAAATGGACCAATCAGAACACTATTCGCAATTCGCATTTCGCAAGCTTATGAACTAGGCTTAACGCGACGAGTTTGTCGCTCAAGCTCAATGCATTTAAATTTATATGTTTGATTTTGATGCAATGTCGCGCTGCTTACTCCCTACTATCCTCGTCGCTCCACTATGTTTTCAGCCTTATACTTTTGATATTTTGGCAAAAGCTTGCCGTCAAGTTTCTTTTTATATTAATAAAAACAAAAGCTAAATAAATTTTAGGTTAATCGCTGAAAAAATTGAAAGCCGGACGACCAACACTAAGGCCGTTTTCAGACGGGCGACTTTTGCAGTCGAAGTTGACCGCAAGAAGTCGATCGTTTGTGGTTGATTGTCGCTACTTGCAGCTGTCATTTAACAACCATGGAAAAGCCGAACTTCCTGCCGCTGATTGTCGCCGATCCCGTCGACTGACTATACGTTAGTTACAACTACAGTTGTAGTCGAAATTGGCGACAAGACGCCGATATTTTTGTAGTCAACTTCGACTGCAAAAAGTCGCCCGTCTGAAAGCGGCCTTAATAATGAGGGTGCAACGAAATTTAAAAATATCCTAAAACAATCCTGTTCTACGGCATAAAATTTAATTTTCGAGGTTAAAAATACTATTCAAAGGTAAAAAAACTTAAACTACTACTAAGTTCTTTACGTAAATAGCAAAAAAACTGTTAAAAATTACTTCGTTCTACCATAAAATTTCTTAGGAAAATAAAAAAGTATTTATAAAAGTCATTGAGCAAGAACTGACCATAATCTATTATTACTATTCTCTGTGATAGAATTTCAATCAGTTCATTAATTTTTATAGCTTTATATTAACGCATATACAGGGTGTCCACCATTCTTATTCAAAAGATGTAATTGCTGCTAACTAGCATTGAATGAAAATTTGCCATTAGAAAAATATTTTTAATCCAACACTCCCAAAAATGACTTTCTTTTTGTACAATTAGTTAAAAATAATCAACAAGCTTCCTCACCAGATATTACACAAGGCTAAGATCTACGTTATTAGTCATATTTCTATTTCCAATTCTAAGATTGGATCAATTTTGCGGAGTCACGCGTAAAGGAAGTAATTCTATGGCAATTAAGATATTATTATTCGTATTAGTATATGGTTAAGAATTTTTATCTTTTTTCCAGTTGTTTATACAGGGTGTTCGGAAAGGTAAGGTCATAAATGATAGGGTAATACAGTGAGGCAAAATAATGTTAGTACTTCATATAAAAAGAAGTTCAATCGCGCTTCGTTGGGAACTTATTGACCTTCAAAGTAAGAATAAAAAAACTTAATTCAAATATAACTTTTGAACTGTTGCTACAGTACCAAGGATGGGCAACTAAAAAACCTCCCACTAATGCTTCTTTCCGTAGGTAAACAGCAGTTCAGTAAGTCGGAATTATACAGGGTGGATGATTTTTTTTCATTTTATGTATGCATTTTTGACACGGTTTTGATATTTTGCTTTGACTTATTGATTCCCTCATCTTTTTTACAAAAAAGGTACTTTATTTGAATCGATATTCATAAAATCGCATTTTAAATCCAAACATGCCACCATTTTGTATGTAATAAAATATTAATTTGCTTACTTTATTTACCCTATCATTTATGACCTTACCTTTCCGGACACCCTGTATATTTATTAAAATTTTAGAAGTATACTATGCATAGATAAGAAATTATTAATTAATATTTATTTTTATTCATTCACAAAAAAATTTGTAAATAAAAATTTGATTTAGTTTTCTTTTTGCACTGACTAAACAACCGCCGCGCCGGCGGCGTTGCTCAATTATAAGAGGAGAACCAACATCCCGCGGCTTTATCTATATTCGTATATCAAACCCGCCGAAAATCTAGATTAATTTGTTATTACCGGCGGTTTTCACTTATTTTATCGGCAGAAGCCGCCGTCTTGCGGCTTTGCTTATAAAAACTAATAAAAACCGTCGATTAATAATTAACCTAACTTATTTCTTATTTATTTTGCGTTGCCGTAAGCGTTTAGTTTTTTTGTTTGTTTATTTGTTAAATATTAGATTTTTTATTAATTACAAACAAAAATAAACTGGGATACTCGTTTGACACCGACACCAGTGGCGGCGCCAGGGGTGGGCGCGGTGTGGCGAGCGCCCAATCTTAATATCTCTCGCACAACCTGCTAATTGAATGCAAAAAATTCATGTTCAAAAAACTATTTCATTTATATAAAATTATTTAGTCAGCTCATATTCAAGTAATCCGAATTATGGAATTCTTGAATAAATTATCTATGGTTGCAATATTAAAAATTACCAGTATGCTGCGCTATGTCATTAGAAACGGATTTTAATGTAAAATATAAACATAAAATATAATATCCTAATAAAATGTTTAAGAAATTCTAATTTTTTCCCCTCAGATATGTGTATTTTTTTAAATTTTAATGCCCAAATGTATATAATTTATTAACAAAATAAAATACAGTGATGATATTAAAACAGTTACTACTTTGTCTTTTGAATGTTACTTTTTTCTTTAAATAGAAATGGGCATCATGTAGAACCTCGTTTTAAAGGCCCTTTAATTCTCTACTCAACACTGCTATGTTTTTAAAAATCGGCCCAGCCGTTCCGCACTTAGAACCGTTTGAAGTGGCTTAAATACCGTACAAACACTGCAATTTTAATTAAATTGGCTTGTAAGTCTAGAACGGCCTTGCCGATTTTTGAAAACAAAGTGGAGTTAAGTAGAAAATTTACATTACATGACCTCAATTTCTATTTGCAAAAAGTTGTCAGTGCCCCCTTGATACTAGACCACGTGACCAAAGTTATTTTAATGCCAAGAAATTTAATAGCCTTAGTGACACCATTTTACACAAATTTTACCCAATCTCGATATCTTGACCCATTAAAAAGTTAAGGGGAAGAGAACTTTTAAAAACCGCAATGTATGTACAAATTGGAGCTAAACTTCAAACGCCTGTAACTCTTACGGCTGGACCGATTTTTATGCATAAAATTGTGATAAATAGAGAATCAAAAGGCCTTTAAAACAAAGTGCCACATGACCCCTCTTTCCATTTGAAAAAAAAATTGCTAGTGCCTCCTAAACCAAAATTATTTTTATGTCAAAGAGTAGTTTAAGTGACACCATTTTAGCCAAATTTTACCCGATCTTAATAACTTGTCCCATTCAAAAGATAAAGGGGAGGGGGGACTCTTTTAAGATTCTCTCTGTATATATCACTAAAGGTAGTAGTAAGATATTTTTTGGTATACACAGCCTACTATGCAAACAATTTTCTCGTAAACCGTTTATTTTATTACAAAAATGCAAAAAAAAATATTTAAATTTTTCTGCGGCAATATGTTGGTGTTGTGCTTAACTTTTAAAATTGATATACACATAAAATTTTGGTCATCAACAGGCTTTACCCCCATTTATACCCCCTATGGTGAAATAATCTTTAATAAATTATTGGGTTTTCACCTTTTTTAAGACATACAATAAATACAACTTTTTAACTGATAGAGATGTGCAAATTTTCGTGAAATTTGATGTGAAAATGTTGGCAAAGTTATTTAACCCAATTTGCGATGACTGCAGGTTGGAGGGGTTTTTGTTTTCACTTTATGGCACCTTAAAAATGAGCTTTTAAAATATTTGTACTGAATTTAAAAACGACCTGTATTCATATAACAATATTGCACTGCATATTTTACTGCTCACCCTCTAAATTTTTCTGCCGGGTATCGCCCAACATAAAAAAGCTGGCGCCGCCACTGACCGACACGCGAAGATTTTGTCGAATCTCTTAGAAGATATTTAAAAAAGAATGTATTAAAAAATAAAAAGGAAAGTCAGAAGTATTTAAGCGGAAAGAAAAAAATAATGATCGTTTCATAGAACCAAAACTAAGGTATTACCAATTAAAGTATGCATGTATTTATGGTGGAAGAAACTTTGAGTTTGCAGGAAAAAAATTACGAGGTAAAGGAGATTGTTGATAACAGTCCAAGAAAATAAAATGGCCCCTTTATTAGCCAAAGTGGTAGGGTGTAGAAGTGGCAGCCAAAACATACTGCCACTTCCGTTCACCCAACCAAAAACAATTAAAGTCTTATCTATTATACAACAAAACTAAGGTTTTATACCAAAAAAAATTAATTCTATATGTTACTATAAAACTATTTTTTTCTGTTAAAACCATAATTTGATTTATAATTGGTTTTATTGCGATTATCATTGGTTAATTACTTGTTATTGTTGTAACTAATTGATTGCCTTCAATGTTAATGACATTTGAATCGAACGAGCCATTTAAAGTTATCGATACCTATTTATTTACTGCCATCATAATGAAAATGCACATAATGTACAATTAAGATTTTGTTGTGGCCGATGACGTGACGTGATGTAGGAAATAATTTAAGTTAAATTTAAAATATTATTTTTAAAATAATACCGTCGAGGTTAGTAAACTGATAGGTGATCATCGAGCCAAGACCACGTGCTGTTGCGTGTGGTCCGCCCGGAATCGAAGTTACACCGAAATGCCTGATCCTCGTTTAAAGTAAAGTATTGCGGAAGTCCGGAATCACGTCAGTACAATATCAAAATTTCAACAAGTTGAAATTTTTAACTTTTTACGAAATCCGCCGATTTTCTTGTTTACGTGCTAATCATGTATTTTCATTATTATTGTTAGTTTAAAGATTTAGGAGATATACCTAGCTAAATTTATGTTTTTGGCTCCATAAATAAACGGCTTTTAAAAATTGCGCCAATACGCAGTTCAGAATTTAAGCAATTTTTGTTCACATGAGAACTAGGCATAACGTGCGGTCTGGCTGACTGCGGGTCTCACGTCAGTCAAATGTCGTCTAGTGAGGCGCCAAGTTAACAAATCAATTTGATTGGACGGATTGTTTCTATACTTGAATATTTATTATTCTAATTAAATAAAGCTCACAAAAACCCTAAAATACCCTTAAACATATAAAACTCGCTAAAGTAATCCCATCCCACTTATTAATCCCCATAATTTGGACGAAAACTCCTAACTTGGGAACCGCTGAGACGTTGGGAAAGAGTTTAAGAGGTAGTTAGGGGATATAAATCCGTAATCCCGCTCCTTTTACAGTCCCGAAATCTTCGGGATTAAATTCCTTAGGTCCCGGATTTTCGGGATCAACATATAAATTTCTTTTTCAAAATAATATTGCATAAAACGAAACGCACTTAGTTTACCTTTCAATTTATCGAGTTATCAATGCCAATAAAAAGAAAAAGTCAGCCATTATATTGGTTAATTTTAGTTAGTTTTACACGGTCTTATTTGAAAGCAGTGCTGCCAGAACGGGGGTAAACCGTACCCCTTCCTAGCATCGCGCCCTCATCCTACACAGTCGAAATTTTTCCCCTGCCAAGCGTTGTCCAGCTATTTTTAAAACTTTGGGCGGATCCACTAAGGGCTTGCACACACATCTTCTGTCTAAACATCGTTATTAGAGTAGCTACCGTAAAACCACCAACATGGACATCAACTCGCCAATGCAGTGAAGAATCGCCTTTAAAAAGAAAATCTACTTCTATAGCGGACTATTTTGTATAAACTGACACTTTGGGCGATATTTTGGCCCGAAGGACAGCCATAATCGGATTCCCTTCAGTGTCTTCGTAACTTCCAAAGATTTTGAAGCAGTTTTACTTTCTAAAGGTCATACAGATTTACCAATACAGCCATAAGCATCCGTAACGAATTACAATTACAAAATAAGGAAATCAAAGTAAAACCAAAGTTCATTTTTGAATATTTTCTCATTTTTGTACTCTACCCTCAAATCCAGGATATCGGGCTTGTCTGTGCCCAGTCCCGAAAGCCCTGGATTGGAAAAAGGCTCGGGATAATATCCCCTAGAGGTAGTAGTTATTTAAATCAAGTCTACTGCCAAAATTTAAAAGAATACGTTTTTCAAAAATATAATCCACAAAAAAAAAAAGAACTCGTATTAAAAAATATGTAACACTTTCGTTAAATATACCGGGTGTTAGTTATAAATATAAAGTTATAATCCAAACCTTCGAGCCTACCTGAACTGAACGGGGGCTTGCGAGTAAGCGTGTATGTATATTGAACTGACGGTGACCTCTACGAAAATAATAGTAGTAGTCTTGAGGTGGGTCCACACTTAGCTAACGTATACGGTCTCACGATCATGACCGTATACGCCAAAAAATATGCATACGTTTTGTTCGGCATGCGATCTGACGTCCACATTTAGCGAACGTATGCGTGCAGTGTCGCACGTCTACACTACCCGAACGCACGCGTTTGTAGCTGTTCGGCCGTATACGTTCGCTAAGTGAATACATACCTTTATGTGTAACAACAACCTTTACTCCCAGACTTGCCTGCCTTACTGTGTGTATGCCTATTTAGAAACACCCACTATTAAGGATATTCGTGCCGTCAAGCATGTGACGTCACAAAACAATTAGTCGTATCAAAAATAGGAGATAACACTAAAACGTCTACTGATAACGACAAATGACTTACTCATTTTTAACGTCATCATTATAAGCAATTAAGTATTAAAAGTTATCAATATCAAACAAAGGTATAAAACAAAGAACCGATATTTATTAAAAATCTGTCATAACATTAAAAGTGCCGGTTTGTAGAATTATAAAAACTGATTTATTGTTGGATAAAAAAATGTTTTTTTTAAAACGTCAGTAAACATAACATTTATGGATGGTCTTTTTAACGTTAAAGTTTTTCTTTATTTTTTTACTTTTCAGACGCAGGCAATTTTTTTTAGGTCACGTGCGCAATGAAAATATAATATTATGCAGACTGTTGCCATAAACAGTGTCAATTTTTCCCCCTGATAAAACAATAATATACTATTATACAAGTCATCCTGAACCTATTCATAAAAATAAAATATTATGATAAACCAACAAAGTTAATGTAAATAATAACACAAATCTGAAGTCAGTTTTGCCCGTACACCTCCAAATTTTAAGTAAATTGCACAAATCGCCAAAAATTTGTAATAAAAAAATTGTTAAAAGATATAAGGGTATATTCATATTCTACTGTTAAAAATATTTAAAAAAGTTCATATAAACATGGGTCCCTAAATTTCTCGTTCTCAAGATACAGGGTGTTAAAATAAATATAATAATTAATGAACTTCTGTAGTCCATAGTTAAAAATGCTCCTGTATATTTATATGGGTCCTATGTCCCAGTTTTAGATAAAATAATTTTAACATTCTAACCACGCCAGTGTTGGGAGCAAAATGAAGACTTTTAAAAAATTAAATTTAAAGGCATTGTTTTAAAACTTAAATGAAGTTTTTTCAGCCATTATTTGACTGATATTCTAACAATTGTACAAAATAGTCAATAATACATAAATACACAGTGCGTTTTTAAACTTACAATTGCTATATTTTCTAAAGCAAGGGAAATATCAAAAATACCGCAAAAATAATATTTTAAATATTCTTCTTTCATTTTTATTTAAATTTGGCAATGTTTTCATGGCATTAAAGGGGTAGTTTATTACTAATTTAATTGCATTTAATAAGTCCAGTAGCGTCTTGGGCGACTATTAAAGGAATATTTCTAACAAAAAACGGTACGCCACTGACTGTGTAACGTATGTAAAATTTTTGCTTTCTTTAGATTAAGTAAATAAAAATACAGCTTTTATGTCTCATTTTTGTTATCCTATTAAGTTTAAGAGAAAAAAATTGCTTTTATTTTATATTTTTAGACCATACAAGAATCAAGTTTAACACCCTGTATCTTGAGAACGAGAAATTTGCGGACCCAGGTTTATATAAACTTTTTTACATATATTAGAATCTACCCTTATATTTTTCAACTAAATTTTGTTCTTTATAAACTTGCTATTTTAAGGCAATTTTTATATTTTTTTTTTTGCAATTTACCCAAAATTTAAGGGTGTACGGGCAAAAGTACTGACCACTATTTTTTGTGGGCCTGTGTAATTATTCTAGATTTTGTTGCAAATTACTAAGATGCTTTTAGATTTAAAATAAAATATGGGTTTTCCTAACTTGCGACTGATCGCGTTGAAATCAAAATCGGACAAATTCCTATTAAGTAACATATTTTCATTTTAATTTTTTTGTCCAAGTATAACTTTTCGAGTCTTTTATAATAATTTTTTTCTTAACTAACCCCACAAATATAGATTTCCCGTATCTTCGAAATCATGCACTTTTGGACTAAGGTAAGTTGGATATTTTAGCCTTAAGAATTTCTGGTAATTTTTTTCACACCTTTTAGAGACACCCTGTAAAACGAAAAGTTTTTTATATCCCATTTAGTTAAGGTTTCAGCATATTTTTCTTGTGTGATTATAAGAGATTAAAATATTGGTGTAAACCTACATACAGTGTGTCCCAGGATAGGTGTTACAAGAGGACAAATGGACCAAACATTTTTGAATTTTAAAACGAAATTTTGGGAAAACTGGTCGCATGGTCCAAAACTAATAAATACAAAATTTTACTCCAATTTATAATATACAGGGCGAGTTATAATTAAAAATATGAAAAATGCACAGGAGCTAACTACTTTTATTTTTTAAAAATAGAACAAAATTGTATAAATAAATGTGAGAGAATTGAATTTATATGTCAAAATTAAAAGTTAAAGCATTAGAGTAAAAAATTATTGTGAATTTTTATATTACGCAACTTAAATATGGGCAAGAGGAAAGTAAATTCAAAACAAAATTTATTAATTTAAATTTATTTATTTTACATTCGCTGCTTTAAGCCAAGTATTTTAAAAACTGTTAATGCATAATGTAAAAAATTGACAAAATTTTTATTTTTACTTTAATTCTTTTACTTTAGGTTTTTACATAAAATTAAATTCTCTAAAACATTTCCTTATACAATTGTGTCCTATTTTTAAAAATAAAGGTATTATACTCTTGGTCATTTTTTATATTTTTATTTATAACTCGTCTTGTATATTACTAATGGGAGTAAAATTTTGTATTTATCAGTTTTGGACCATGCGACTAGTTTTTCCAAAAGGACGTTTGATCATTACAAAATGTTTGGTCCATTTGTCCTCTTGTAACACCTTTCCTGGGAAATACTGTATATGTTCTAATTTCTTCAATTTCGTCAAAAGCTGGATATTTCTTTTTTTCCTGATTCTTCAATAAGTAAAAAAAAATACCATAATAAATTGAAAAATAAATTATTGTTATAAATTTATGTCCTTTTAGGACAACAATTGGTGTGGTTTACTTGACCACTTATCATTCTTCTGATGTAGCGACCTTTTAGATGGCTGTTATTAAGTGACGGACACACGTTTATTAAGGAAAACATGGTCTTAACGAGACAGGTACAAATTCCATTTTTTAGTTATTTTTTCCGAATTAACATTAGTATTTGTATCATATGTTTCTTACGATGAAATGAAATTAAAAATAGTAAAGGAAATATAAAAATATTTTAAGAGTTTAACAGCATCTCATCATCTGTTTGGGATGCTAAAATTCCACCTTTTAATTAACTTCATTGTTACACATAAAGGTATGTATGCACTTTGCAAACGTATACGGCCGAACAGCAACACACGTATGCGTTCGGGTAGTGTAGACGTAAATAATTTCATGGACAAACGCGTACGGAAAAGTTCGCTCGTTTGTCGATACTTCAAAGAAAACTCGCTGCATACTGTTTTGGGATGTGTACGTACATACATGCGATAAAAAGCAGTCAGCAAATACATAACTGTCGAAACGGACGCGAACGATATTGTACGCATACGTTAGCTAAGTGAATACACACCATGACATGTTTTACTTGTAGAATAGTTAAGTTCGCAGGAACGTAGTTTGTAAATTGTTGAAAGAATAAATTCTATTGGTCGATCACAAACGACCAACGACAAAAGCTAAAACTTTGTTAAGTCAAACAACAAGCTATATTCGACGACAGGCGTTTATAAATGGTTGCATTATAAGCCATAAGTCTAACTTACAAACGAAAACTGCAGCGACAGCGGCCACGGTACGTAAAGTTTATAAATCAAGGTTTAAGTCAAGTATTCAAATCGAACGTATACGCCAAAAATGTGCGTACGTTTTATTCAGCATGCGATCTGACGACACATTTACCCGTGTATTTACTTAGCGATCAGCTACGGCCACCCTGCAAATAACGTATACGCCAAAAATGTGTGTACGATTTGTTCGGCATGCAATCTGCTCCGGTATTCTTGACCATTCGAATGTTTCAGGATAGCTCGCATCTTGGGAGTTATTATAATACGAGCAATCGTAAAAGATGCGAAAACCAAGAATAGCATCCCTGACGCCACATTTAGCCGAATATTCACTTAGAAAACGGCTACGGTCGCACGGCAACGAACGTATACGCCGAAAATGTGCGTATGTTTTGTTCGGCATGTGATTTAGCGAATGTATGCGTGTAGTTGCACGTCTCAACAGTGTGCACCGAATTTTCTTTCAAGTACCGACAAGCGAGCGATCCTTTTCGCAACAAAATGCATATGTTTGTCCATGAAATTATTTACATCTACAAGTCTACCTAACCGAACGTATACGTTTTTGCTGTTCCGCCGTATACGTTTGCTAAGTGAATACGCGGCTTTTACCAAACGTATACGTGCAGTGTCGTTTCCAACCCATCTGATATGGCTAAACACGTAATCATTACAATCAAATACATTAAATTTAAGACGCACTGTTGTCAAAATGTAGGTTGACTATTAGAGATATTTCTTAGAATCAGAAAAGGGTAATAAGAGCAGGTACTTAATTAAACCCAAGACTAATACACACTTACGAATGGTTAGTTCTGGTGGCAACCCCTTTTTAATTCCTTATTTAAACCCAAGACAAATACACACCCACATAATATATTGGAATACGTATATTCTTTTATTTTTTATTTACGTAAATTTGTAGGCCTCTGTATGCAATAAATAAATATTATAAATGTATCTACAATTTTTTTTACTTTTTAAAATATTTCACAAAAAAAGAAAACAAAAGAAGAGTTTATGAACAACTTGGCAACAATGCATATGCCCTATTCAAATCCATAGGTCGCTCATAGGTCGGTTTTATTGCTTCTAATGATCGGTCGCAGATAAGCCTGTTTCACATTTATTAATAAAATATATACGGAAAAGTTGTCACGTAGTATAAAAGCACCACGTTTACTTTTAGTTAATTGTGCATGACATACCAGGTATATAAGAAATAAAAACATTAGTAACCGCAAAGATTAGGCAAGACACCATTATTGTGGTGAATGTCCTAATATTAAATGACCTGTCTCTAGAACGGTAAAAATCTGAAAATAAGAAGCACTTCTGTATTCTTGGTAAAAATCTAACTTCCGAAAAGCTTAAGGTTTATAATGGGCCAGGTAAAAGACCTGTTTACCTGCACTTACCCATGAATTTTTGAGCAGAGCTTGAAAGAGTAATTTATTTTTATTACACTTGTTTCTTTTTACCTCAAATTGCAAATTTTTATTATATTAGGTCTTAAAATAAAGCAGCAATAATAGATTTGTAGGAAGAATTACGGGAAAAAACCCTGCAACATTATTAAAGAGGGAACTAAATAGCCATTTCATTGTTCAAAAACCAACATTAAGAGGATGCCGTAGCACGTTAAATTAGCTAAAACGCGATTCGCTGCAGTTTTTTAAATATTTGTTTTGAGAAAAAGTTGTACATAGAAAAGTTTCTTAAAATGATCCAAAGATTATCGGAAAGTTAATTGATTTTTGGTAATGGTAATAATTAACACATTAAATTTCCCAAAATTACAAAACCGTAAAAATAACAAACTTTCCGATAATCTTTGGATCATTTTAAGAAACTTTTCAATATACAACTTTTTTCTGAAACAAATATTTAAAAAACGGCAGCGAATCGCGTTTTAGCTCATTTAACGTGCTACAGAATCCCCTTAAACTAAAAGATCTCTTTGAAAAAATATACAATGTGTCAACGGATATATTTACCTAGAGGACCGGTAACTTTTTTATTTTTAATATTTCAAAAACTGTACTATACCTGTAATTCTTTTTTTATTTTTAATATTTCGAAAAAGTTTTTTTTTATAAAAATGTTTGTTTTATCTGAAATGCTAAAAGCTATAGTAAAAATCTTTGTAAAGCTTGCGGCGCAATGGTTAAAATCTATCTTATTCAGATGGAAACATGTGGGTAATGCAAATGTGCAACAGTAAGATAATTTTTCTGGGTTAACCATATGGAGAGGACTATTTAAACCACTCGACAAAAAAAACGGTAAATATGGAGAAGAAAAATTTTCGTTTATTCTCACCCATATTTACACCTTAATACACAAATTATTTTTAAAAAGCCACATACCGGGTGATGCATCGCCGGGCGGGACATAGGAAATCCCATGTAATTTTTAATGGGGTTAATTATTGGCTCCCCTAATTCTTTTAGAGAAAAATTCTATTGAAGTTTATTGAAGAGCATGCAAATCTACGTCCATGGTAAAAACTTTAGATTTTTCGATTAACCCGTTTGCTAGTTAGATGCTAATATATTTTTAAAAATTGTTACATTATTATCGCCTCATATTTATAAACAACAATAAAAATACCAGTTAGCGTGACATAACGTTGTCATTTTGAAATTTAGTGCTTTATTATTAACAAAACATCGTACAGTGAAAAGATTAAAGTTGTATTTATATACAAACGAATTAAGTTAAGGTAAACTAAACTAGAGTAACAAATTCCAAGAACTTATGACATTTATAATATTTACATGCTTCAATAAATTATTAATATTATTACAATAATTAATATCTTATTTACATCTGCAGTTATTTATCACTGTAGGTACCATTGGTCTCAAATTCCAGTCCTATCGACTGTTGATTTTCGGTATCGGTCTATTCGGATACTGAGCAGCGAAAATGTCTGACACCCTTTGGTAATTATTTCCTTAATAGTACCATTTAATCATCAATACTTTTCTTCAGTAGTATAACTCATTGTTAATCTTTTCGCTCTACGATTTTTTAATAATAATAAAGCACTAAATTTCAAAATGACAACGTTATGTCACGCTAACTGGTATTTTTATTGTTGTTCATAAATACTTATGAGGCGATAATAATGTAACAATTTTTAAAAATATATTAGCATCAAACTAGCAAACGGGTTAACCGAAAAATCTAAAGTTTTTACCATGGACGTAGATTTGCATGCTCTTTAATTAACTTCCATAGAATATTTCTCTAAAATAATTGAGGGAGCCAATAATTGACCCCATTAAAAATTACATGGGATTTTCTATGTCTCGCCCGGCGATGCATCACCCGGTATATGGTTTATTTGTAAAAACACAAAAATGTAAAGCAACATACATATTCACACTCATGACTAATATTTCTATTTCAAATTTAATTTTTAAACCGTTTATTTATTTAGCTCCTTTCATAACAATATCAATATAATTTTTAAATTTTATGGTCTTATATTCATAAACAAACAATGAAAAGATAGTTAATACTTTCTCAGAATATTATTTTGTTGCCGATCTTGGATTTTCTACAGTTTTGTTTCTAGTTAAGGCAATAAAGACTTACAAGACACCTTAAATAACTTATATCTAATTATTTCCGTAAATATGAGTTAACTTTAGTATTTTAAACAGCATATACAGTGCATTTCTATAATGCCCCCCTTTTTATTTTTTGAACGGATTAATTTGAAAAAGTAAAACTTTGGAATATGAAATTGATGCATAAATACTATGTTTTAGAGTAAAATTGACAAATGAAAATTTCAAGATGGCGACTGGGGGAGGGGTCATGTGGCATATCATTTTAAAGCTCCTGACTAGTACTTTATAACCTTAGAATATAACGTCAATACCTTTACCTAATACAAAATGGCGGCACTCTAAAAATTACCTAAATACCTAATTTGGTAATTTCTTAAAAGCCTTTTAAAGATCTTTTTAATGGTAATATAGTATACAGGGTGTTTTATTAAAAAAATATATACTTTTTCCTACCTCGTATATCACCATTAATTTTTTTTTAAAAAGAGCTTTAAGAAAATACAACAATAGGTACGTACATCTAACCTTATTTGTTTCGGGAATATGGCTATACAAATAAAGCTAATTTTTAAAGTACCGCCATTTTGTACTAGGTAAAGGTATTGACTTTATATTCTAGGGTTATATAAAACTAGTAAGAAGCTTTTAAATGATGTCTTACAAGACCCCCTTTCCATTTAATTTTTTTCACAAGATAGCGCCTAGCCACCATGGGATGGGGGCAATAAAGAAAAGCACATGCTATTTTATTTGTATTTCTGGATGGTACGCACAATTTCACATATTACACCTAACGCATCGTGCCAGCTGGATAGGTGCAATTGAGTTTTAGTTAGTTAAGCACTTGCAAGTAATCATGCAATAAATTGTTTTTTTTATATTAGTGCAAAAAGAAGGTAGAAATAATAGCCGATTTATTTTTATTAGATTTTACTTCATATTTGTTTTTTGGGCACATTTAAAACTATAACAATTTTATGAATTTGTACAAACTGTAAAATCATACCTAAACCACAGGCGTAAAACAGGTGTTGCTAACACTTGAATTTTCGGCGAATGTTGCCGTATTTGAAAAAAAAATATAAGCGACAACAAAAGTATACGAGTTAGTACTAAATATGATTTGATTTTTTATCCTGTTCCTTCATTAGTTAAATTAATGTTTATATTCAATTAAATTAGACTGGTTGCCCCCGCGATTCATTTAAAAATGTATAACTTATTGTTTATTTTTGTTGTGTTTAGAGTTTTTATATTACGTGTTTTGTTACCCAAATACCTAACAAAATATTAAGGCATAACATTTCAAATGTACCATAGTTAACAGATTTATGTGTTTCTCGTCTTTGATCTGTAAAGGTTGGGCCAAATTTGTTGAACTCACGATGGAATTTAAACCTTCCTTCTGGCTTTTAAAATAATATTTTAAAATATAGTAAAACTAATATGAAGTAAAATAATTAAATGTAGACATTTAAAGGTTAATTTCATTAAAAATATATTTTTATTTAATAACATAAAACTAATACATGCGTCTAAATGTTGCACCCCAATAATGGAATGACCCCGAAATAACAAGTACTTGTAAAAGTTTACTTTTATTCTCAAAAATAGAGAAATTGTAAATAATATTTTTCTATTTACGTTAACACCTTGGCAATGGTTAAGGTATAATAATGTAAATATGGATAAAAAGTCATTAATATTTCTAGCTTTTAACATCCAGATACATAGGTCAATGCTGACACATTGCACATTAGACATTATTTTAAGAATTGTAAGCAGTAGTGACTCGCCAGATGAATTAAGTATATGACTTATCCACTTTAAATATAGCTCAAATAGTTCAAATAATAATACCCAAACCATGATTAAATCCCATTTTATTATAGGCCCTTGGCGTAAACATATCTTAATTCTAACTCCTAATGGTAGGTTTACATCTGACATTTATTGCACTGATATTTATGTCAAATACAAATGTAAATAATTAAAAAATTCTATCAGAATAAATTTTGACCGTTTACATTAGCCAGAATTGTCTGTCTGACATAATTCATCATTCAATAAATGTCAGATGTAAACCTACCATAACGCTTTTAAAACAGATTTTTACTTTTAAATATTATTATAAAATAGGAAATACCGGCAATACAGGGTGTTTTTATCATATCAATTGGCTTAGCCCCACAACTTTTTATTGTTTAGGACATTACAGGGCTGTTTTTAACACTTATCCGACAAACTTTAAAGGGCTAATTATACTAAAAAAAAAATAGTTTAAGAATTTCATAAAATTTATGTCCTAAACGTCTTAGTTTAAAATTTTTAAAATATGTTTTTTTATTTATATCTTTATACCAATTAAGATGTTAAAAAATTGGAGGATGCCTTCTATGCACCAAAAACAAAATTTTTGGCATACAAAAAATAATTATTACCAGTGTCGTCCATGAGGGGTTTAAGGTAGATATTTTTCAATAAAAAATGGTACGCCACCGCATTTTTTCAAATAAAAATAATTACTAAAATTCACATTAGGTTTGGAACACATTTGACCTCCTGACTTTTTTATTCGATGCACGGTTTTCGCGTGATAAATAAATACCATTAATGGCACGGTCATTTTGTATGGCTAATATTAAATTCTACAGTGAAAAATTACCTTTGATATTTTATTCTTTAATTAGATAGGGATTTGACCATGCCGAGAAATGGTTTTCATTTATTTACACGAAAACCGTGCCTCAAATAAAAATAGTCAAGAGATTAAATGTGTTCCAAATTTAATGTGAGATTTTTAAAATTATTTTTATTTTAGAAAAATGCAGTGGCATACCATTGTTTTCATTACAAAATATTTACCCTAAACCCTAAACTCCTTATGGACGACACTGGCGGTATTTTTTCTTGTAGGCCAAAAAAATGTGCTTTGGTCCATAGAGGGCGTTCCCCAAATTATTTTAAAAATATCTCAATTGGTATAAAAGTTATTTTATAAAAATCATATTTTTAAAAAAATTTAACACCCTGTAGTTCGAAAACTAAGACGTTTAGGACAAACTTTTTATATGAAGTTTTTTTATTTTTAGTGTAGAACAAGCCCTTAAAAGTTTGTCGGAAATGTTGTAAAACGCCCTGTATAAAATTTGTTTTTACAGTGAGGATAAATCGGAATAAAGAGTTTTCCTCACCTTATCTTTTGAATGACAACATAGGTATCGAGATCGGGTAAAGTTTGGGTAAAAGTGTCACTTAAACTACTTTTTGGCATAAAAATAATTTGGGTCACGTGGCTTTGTGCCAAGGGGGCATTAGCAACTTTTTCTTTTTACAAGGAAAGGAGATTCATCTAGCACCTCGTTTTAAAGGCCCGTTGATTCTTTTATACAACGCCACTTTGTTTTTGAAAATCGGCCCAGCCGTTCCAGACTTAGAACCGTTTAAAATTTGGCTTACATACCGTTTTACTGAAATTGGCCTGTAAAGTCTAGAACAGCTGGACCAATTTGTCACGACCACTCTTTCTATTTGGAAAAAGTTGCTAGTGCCTCTGACACTAGACCACATGACCAAAATTATTGCATGCCAAGACTACCTTGAGGGCACCATGTAACACAAATTTTACCCGATCTTTGATATCTTGACCCATTCAAAAAGTTAAGGGAGAGAGAACTTTCAAAAACCGCCTTGTATGTCAAATTGGAGCTAAACTTCAAACGCTTGTAACTTTAAAACGGCTGGATCGATTTTTAAAAATAAAACGGCGATGAGTAAAAATTGAAAGGCATTTAAAACAAGGTGCTACATGACCTCTCTTTCCATTTGAAAAAAGTTGCCAGTGCCCCTTGGCACTAGGCCACTACCCAAATTTTACCCGATCTCGATATCTTATCCCATTCAAAACATACAGTGAGGAAAACTCTTTTAATATCTCCACTGTGTGTATATTACGTCGATTGTTTCATGAATTCAGTTGTTTTCTATTAACTTTCTTATTTTAAATGGGACACCCGGCATATTTTTACTTATTGAATAGAAAATAATATTTTGAGTACAATGACACTTCATTTGTTACTTTTAAAATAAAAAGGAAAAACAGATAGTATTTTTGGTTGGCCAATACATTAGTTTGTAAGGCCAACAAATCGGACAAAAGATGGTATTTGGTTTTTATAGCCTCTGCAGACTGGCATAAAGTTTGCAATATCACACTTATGGCCTTAAGTTTTCTTTAATGGATCAAACTATATACACTATAATACTTAAAAAACATAATTATTTAACCAAAACTTCGATGATAAACAACACCTACATATTTATAATACAATTTTTGAATTTGAATATAAACATAAATAAATACTGTATATTACAGCAAAATATATTTCATTATTTACTTACATACTTATTTTATAAAAAGAAAGTGTCTTTAAAAAAGGTCGAAATAAAAAGAGCATAAATTAATTAAGAATTAAACGCAAACTTTCTCCCAACTACCTTAAAATCAAAACAACATTTATTGCGTAAAACGATGGTTTGTGCTTTACTTAAATACTATTTTTAAAGCAAGATAAATCGGTTGTCTGCAAAGTCGGTTTACTGACGATAGTTGAACGTGACAACGTCGAAAGAATCATTACCTTTATCGCCGCAATTATCGTTGCTATAAACAATTGACACCACATTCACTTTTCACTGCACGCTCACTCAAGTAGGAGAGAAACAGATGTCGAACGACGCGGAGATTGTGCCTCTTTGTTGCTCGTTCCGCGCTCTCGCTTGCACTTCAAGCCTTAAATGGAACGCGCGAGGTAACGGCACATGAGTCATGTTTTTGGTGCGTGCAGCCGGGTCCATCGAATTATAAGACGTTGTCACGTCAATAATCTTTCTTAAAATTGATGTAAAACATGGTTTGTTTTAGTAGTACTAACTAGTACTCAAAAGTTAAGAAAAATATTAACGTTTAAATAATAACTAAGTGATAAATTTATGATTATTAGGTATTCCTGTTCGTATTCCTTTTTTTATACAGCGCGGACACATGGGTTGGAATAAAATTTATTTTTAAATTCAGTGGTTTGTGTTTTGAAAAAACCCAAGGTCGATTTTGTTTTTGGCTGCGGTTTTTGCATGGTAAAATTTATGTATACTGGGTGGCCCACAAATAAGCAACTTTGAACTATTAAGTATACCGGGTGACAACAAAATTACTATCCAGCAATTTATTTTCTTTAGTTCAACCGTATAGCTTTCAAATTTGGGGATGTTATAAGTATTGTATCAACGGATGCCAATTTTAGATATAATAGCATCTGTATTACTTCCGATTTCACCGGTAGTGATATAAACTTTGGTATTGTAAATGGAACATCCCTCGGAACTTCATTCCCGCACCACAACTTCAATCCCGCAAACCTGCGGGATAAAAATCATCGATCCCGCGGATCCGCAAGAATGCGGGATTGTTAACAATATATATAACTTTTTGTAATAAACCTATTAAACATGCTAATTGCTAAGAAAAGGTCATAAACAAACTATGGTAGTTGCAAAAAGTTTTTATTTCATATACAAAAATACAAAATACATTAGTTAGTGGTTTTACTTAAACTTAGTTTAGTTAGTTTAGTTGTGGTAAACTTAGTTTAAAGGTCAATTGTCAACTTTACCTAGTAGCATTGATTTTGGAAGTATTTTCGGAGAAAAGATAACATATCAAATATATCCTGCAGCTCAAATACGCACGCTCAGCCTCGATACTTGTCGACGGAATATGACTTTATACAGTTGTAAATTAATATTGAATTCCGCAGATCCCACACGGAAAATCCCGCCATGTAGATCCCGCCGAAAATTAGAAGGATCCCGCATTTGTGGGATTGGATTCCTACTCGGAACACCCTATATATTTTTTGGATTTGAATTTTACATCACAAAAATAAAAAAATGCCTAAAATAGTTCTTTTAAAACACTCCACCTTTAGAGACCATTAGAATACTACTTTCTGTTTAATCGAAAATGCTGTAAAATTTGAACTTCTAAGTATGATAACCCTGGTAATTTTAAGTAATGGAATACAAAATATATTTTTTAAAATTTAAATTATTTATATATAAGTTAATATTATATATTATATTATATAAAACCTATAATATACTCATAACTTTTCTTTTAGTTTTAAAGAAAACAGCGTTTGTAAAGGTCCAGACGACGACACAATATCCATGAAACTGTTTATTATAAGGTAGTTATAATAAGTTATGGAAATATTCAATGTTTTATATCAAAAATGACCTGTAAAATTAAAATTCTACAAAATATATAGGGTGTTCCATTTAAAATATAAAAGTGAATATCACTATTGATTAAACCGGAAGCAATACACAGATGCTATTATATCTAAAATTGGCATTAAGTGATACAATATAAAGTTCCTAAATTTAAAAACTATACGGTTGCACTGAAGAAAATAAATTGCTGGATAGTAATTTCGTTGTCACCCAGTATAAAAAACTAAAACTATGGTAAATTTTTCAATTAGGTAACTTAAAATATAGGTTATGCTACATAAATATTTATAATTTGATGCAGAATTAATAAATGTAATAAAAATGGGTTTTTATTAAAAAAAGTAAGTTGATGGTGGTTGCTTATTTTTGGGCCACCCTGTGTACACTAAATTTACCATCCGGTGTATAGTGAACAGAGCTTTGGTCTCGAAAGCCAAAAGTGTGATCCTCGGCCGGAGAAACATTTTAGGTAATAGTTATTTAGGAAATAACGTCTGTCGTGGCACTCATCGCGTCGCCTGAAAGGTGTTGTGAAATGCAAAAATTGCATGTTTCAGTGCTTGGACAACGCTGACAGAACAGGAGAAAAGATGAAGAGATTATTGTATAATAAAATTGTACTACATACAAAGTTACAGAAAAAGTATGGTAATAAAGCTATAGATTAATTATTTACAAAATTAAAAATTTTCTAGTAATCTAGCCTAACTGCAACTAAGTACTATTTTGTTAATAATGTATAGCTTTCTTTGTTACCACCATATTTTTTGTAGCCTTGTTTGTAGCAAACTTTCCTTGTCAAATAACACTCTTTTTAGAGAGATCAATAAATCCATTATTTTTTTAAATACCCATAACTAATGTTACATTTATTTTTAGGGAAAGGATTTAAAATAACAAAATTTTCCTATATTGAAAATTCGTGCCATTTTGTTTCTGTGCTAACAAAATATCAAAACCAAATGACAAGGATATGATACAACATTTTAAAAAACCTTTGGCTTTCTAGGAAAACCACATCTCCATAACTTTTGTATTATATTTGACAGAAAAAGTAACATATGAGGGGGCTAGATCCAAAGTGTACAATCTCCAATATTACCACATTTTATAAAAAAATTAAGAAATAAACCTATAAATTGAATGTAATACACCTCGGTAATACATTATTTTCTAATTTTTTATACTATACTATACTATTTTTTATTAAATTAAAAAATACAACTATTATAAATTATGATAGATGGAGATTGTATCCTCTTAACTAAGCCCCTCGTCTACATAATAAAATACTTATATGCAATCTACATGGATGTTTACATCTGACATTGTATGTCAGATAAAAATCCTGGCTACTTAATGTAAACAATCAGAATTTATGTCTGATATAAATTATTGACCGTTTACAATAGTCAGAATTTCTATCTGACATAAATATCTATGCAATAAATGTCAGATGTAAATGTACTTTTATTTGCGTATAAATGGTTGAGATGAAAAAGCATTTTTAAGAGTAGTAAAAATTTAATTGTCCATTAACCTAAAATATTTCTCTTATTTTTTGAATATTGAATCCTAGATTCTTGTTGAATTCCTTCAATGAGCTCTCTATTTTTTGGTTTAGGTGCAAACTTTTGTGTCAGGTCTATTAACCTTTGCTCAATAAGTTGTATCTCCAATATTTGATCAAGAATTGGCTGATCTTTCAGCTACAATATTGTTTTTCAGGACTTTTGGTGAAGCAAAGCATAAATATCACATGAGCACATGCCAGAATTGGTCTACAGATTAATTTACCTACATATTTCTGCTACTGGTTCTGCATTTTTAAATGTTGGGGACCCAAACTGCTTTGCACAAGTTTTGAAGTTTTTTTTCAAAAAGCACAGGCATGCCATTTTTCAAATAACACGGGAATTTTAAGATTCTAGCAAAAAGTACTGGAAATAAGCTCTGTATTACCTTCTATAAATCTTGAAGTTGAGTTTCACACCTTATAAAAATATAAATACATACTTAAATCTTGTGGTAGAAACAAAACTGTTACTTCCAAGTAGTAGGCATTAAAGGTCAAGATATGTATCTCTAGTGAAATCTATTGTTTTAAATAAAATGTTTGTTATATTAATGTGACACAGTTCACAGTTCAGTTTGTATGAAACATTAAAATAGAATTAAGAAAATTTGTGTCTAGTTGCATTAGGTATATACAGTGTGTCCTAGAATTAAATTATTTCAGATTTTTCACATACACTTTTATCATAGATTTAATCATATATATTATATCATGACAAACATCATGATATCTACACATAAACCTTTTAGCAATAAAAAACTTTCCAAATAATAAAATACCTGAATAAATCAAAACACTTTCTTAAAACATCCCAAGGTAAATTCTTAGCTTTTTACTTATGTTGTTCATTTCTAGGTTTTAATGGTACAATTTCTTATAGGTATTGCACATAAATAAGTATAGTAAAAACCAAACATAAATAAAAATATAAATCCATTATAAATAACAGAGGCCAAGTCAATTACAAACCTATTGCACAAAATAAACCTTCAAAGAATTGTGCAAGAAAAGAAAACTCACGCCCAAAAGGTCAGTACATCTTTAACAATAAAGAAGGAAGGTTTAGTACACAAAGAACACTGCGGTTTATTATTAGAATGTCTCGTTTTATAAAGTAAAAACCTAAAATTACAGTTATAAGACAATACTAGTTGTGTATGTTTTGTTCTACTTATTTTAATAAAGATAAATGTCTGGAAAAATGTTATTTTTATTGTTGTAAATACTACAAAAATGGACTGGCCGATAATAAACTTGCTTTATTTACTGAAATATCAATTATTAACTAAATGGTAATTAATCAAAAGAAACTTTCTTTCCCTCAAACAGGAAGCAAAAGCACGCAAGGCTAAGGTTGACAGATGGATGACAGTTAACTTTACAAAAAAAACTTGTCTACGTAAAACATATTCATGCATTTCCTGGAATAAAATATATCTGCATGGAGTTGAAAACAATGTAATTTTGAAAAAATATTTCAAAAGTATTGGCAAATTTCACAAACGAGTTAGAAAGCGTTTTGTCTACCTGTGTGTTGTTGCTGCTAACGTCTTCGATCTTATCCGTTTCCATTTTGATCATTTTCCAGGCTCGTGTTTACACTAGCAAAGTCACACGCGTGTTTTCTTCAAAAACAACTTTCCACACACATAAAATAATCACTTCCACATAATTTTTTAAAGGAAAACTATTAAAAATCCAATAATTTCACCGTGATAATCGTTCTACACAAGTACACTTCTTCGATGAAGTGTACCGAGAAGAATGACAGGACGATCAGGGTTGTTACTGTTCAAGAAAAATATTTTGTCTTATCCTTGGGATCTCAATATTGTACAAGATTGTTTAATTTTGTACTGCAAAGCTACTTTGGATCCAAGGAAGATAAACCTGGAGTGCTGGAGTTTTATTATTTCTTCGCAGATATAGGTTATGATCGTGGCGTCATAGTTTTCCCCAGAATATACTGTAGTCCAACGGTACACCGTATGTGTTGTATATTATAAGCCTATACACATACGGTGTTTTTCGCTGAACGGTAATATAGAATTATTTAATAATTTGATATTTCAATATCTAACAAGCAAGAAGTGCGTTAATTGTAAACAATTAAATAGGGCAAACGATTTTGTCACAAATATTGATTTATAAGTTGAATTTGGCGAGTATGGGCTCCTAGTGTGTAGTGCTTAAGCCGGGTTAATAAATAAAAATTTAATTATAGTATTAGTATTAGCATTAGTCACAAGATTTAAGGACATACATTTAAATTAAAGTGTTTATAAATAAAATTTAATTGAAATTCTCTAAAATCAAAACATAACACTAAAAAGGGGAAAATATTAATTGTTTATATGCCATAAAAAGGTTAAAACCGGTAACTCCTTTTTATTCATGTTCCTTTTTTTTTAATGTAGCTAATTATTGCAACCAAAAAATTGCTAAATTTAAGTTTAATTAATACTAATACTAATACTAATACTAAAAGTAAATTCTGATTTATAAACTCGGCCTTAGTCATCATGTAAATATAAATTGCGTAAATCCGGGACTGAGCTTTTAGCGTAATTTTTAAAAGTCTTTCGTTTATAGAGCCAGAAATCATAAATTTAGATTAAAAATTTATAAAAGGCTCTCTTTTAAACTAACAATAATACAAAAATGCCACGCTGAAAAGTAAACGAGTAAATCGGCGGATTCCGTAAAAATAAAAAACTATTACGGATCCGTCACATTTTCAACATAGGTGCCTTGAGCCAATAAAATTTTGATATTGTAGTCACGTGATTCTGATCCTCCGCAGTTCCGCACTATTCCCCTTATAGTCTTGTCTATGGGAATATTTTGCCGTACACAAGGACTAGGCATACTAATCAGGCCATGTGATAGCGAAAGAAGAGTGTTTCTATAGTATATGTCCACGGATAAACTTTACAATAACACAAAATAAAAAAAATAATGTGTAAGAAAGTCGTTTATGACAAAGCTTTCGCTTCTTTAACAAGCAAGATTTACTTTGAGAAATATGTTTCCTTTTGTACAAGGACCTAAAAACTACAAAAATGTAAAAGTGTCAAATCAAAATGGTTTTTAGAATCGAATAAGCAACCAATATCTGAAGTTTTACTTGAAATCAACAAAAAATAATACTTATTTTTACTTTCACCTTTTCCTTTCTTTATGTTTTACACCTTTTTTATGTATTTTATCAAGTTTGATTAATTGATCTAATCATATTGTGTCATTTTATAAGTAGATTTTATACTTTTAAAATTTAAGTAAAAAAGTGTCAAAAACTTACCTTTTAATTTTTATTTGCGTATTGGTGAAGTATTAAAATAAATATTGATATCAAAAATTAAAATTACATTGTTTTAGCAAAAACAAATATATTGGATGGCCGTTTAATTTTTAAAACCCTTTTCTATTCAACACTTTGCTAAATTATTCAAAATAAAAGCAGTTTTCTTTTTTGTTACTCTTATTTTCATATTTTTGTAGTTTGTGTAGTCTCTGTACAAGAAGAAACATGTTTTTTAACGTGAGTTTGTTTTTCTAAGTAGCAAAAGAATTTTCAATACACGACTTAAACATTTTTGGTCCATTTGTTCTGTTGTAAAGTCCATTCTTTAACATACTGTATATAAAAGTAACACGGCATATAATTCTGCTAGTTCTTAGGTGTATGTATCTTTAAGCATCATTTGGATATTTTTTCCTCTTTGAAAGTTTATCTTATTTATAGTTTGACGTCCAAGCATATTTTGGTATTCGGATACTTAGAGAAATATTATTGTACAACTTATTGTACCATCATGAGAGTTGTAACAACCCTAGTAAAGTTGTTTTGACATGAATCACAGGCGTACAAAAGTTAGTAAATAAATTAAAAAATCCAAATTCCCTAATGAAATGACAGATATCAGCTGTAAAAATTTAAATTTTTGAGCGCCAGGGTTTGTTCATAACATTTATAACAAAATAAACTTTTATTGCAACGTAATCTACTAATTAATTTATGGATTCTAAATATATTTAAGTTTGTTGATTATTTATGCAGTTATTTTCTTACAATGATAACGGAAATCGAAGGCAAAATTTAGTTTTTACTTGTCAAGAGAGTTTTCACCACAAAATCTTGGTGTATGGTAAATATTAGTGAAAGTTATATAAGATTATCTGTGTTTTGTTCGTTGTTAAGTAAAAAAACTACTTTAATGTTAATTCAAGCTTTAAAATGCCAACGTATATTAGTTTCAGGAATGAGTTCCTTGGAGAGTTTTGTTCAAAATGGTACAAAATGTATTGGAGTTGCAGCTAACTACAGGTAAAAGTTTGATTTGATTATTTATAACCCTCTATTAAAGTCTAGGGATAGTCTAAGGATAAGAACTTTCTGTTTATTATTTTTTAAATTTTAAAATTTACGTGTCTAATATGCTTCCATAGATATACACTGAGAAGCAAAAAGTTTAGGTCACTTTGAAATTATGATTTTTCTTAGCATATGTTTGTAAAACTACAAATGTTTAAAAATATAAATAAATGGAAATAATTTCCTACTGTCTTAATAATATATATGAAAAAGAAATCATCTCCATTTTTTTACAGTTAAGAGAGTTGAAGCATTCAGGAGTACCTGGCCGCTTAGCCGCTGGGTAAGCGGAATGTAAAAACTGTCAATTTAAACCAAAAAGATGGCTTTATTTTGACAGTTTTCACACTCTATTTACCCAGGGGCTAAGCGGTTAAGTATTTCTGAATGCGCTCAATAATTCTTGTTTTTATCTCACTTACCTGGATCCTCTAAACTGATTAGTTTTGGCCTGCCTCACAGGACTTATCAAAGTAGGTGTACCGGGTTTATGGTGAATAAAATGAAAAGCAAGAGTCTGGTGTATGAACAACTTTGTTTTTTGACGGTATGATAAAGCCCACTGTTGATACCGTACTGAGAAACACTATTAAATTTATTAAATCATTTTATAGAACAGAAAAAGTAGCAATGATAATGTAACGTTTGTTTTAAAATATCTCTTCAAATAAACGCAGAAAAAAAAACTGGTTTGTAAAATTTCGTTTTTTTTTTCAGATATCTCCGGAATAGCAACAAATTTTTAAAATGAAATATTGTTAACCTTAAAATGTTTAACTTTGCCCCACTTTAACTAACCCTGTATCTCTTACCGTCTCCGAGATCCTAATGGTTTCCTCAAATTTGTAACAGCTTGTATATGATAAAATATCTTACAAAATTTACCAATTTTATTTTAAATGTAAATTTTTTGCTTTATCGGAATAAATCATGTAATAAGAATATTGCTTTCCAATTAAACATTCACTTTTAAGTTTTTGCTATCAAGAATTATAATTTTCAAATATAAATTAATAAAATAACAGAAAAAAATTACATTTTCAAAGTATTTAAACTTCTTTTGTTTGTTTGTTTGCCTGTGTATTACTTAAATGTGATGTTAAATGCTTTAGCAATTGTTACTTAAGCCCTATAATGTAGAGAGCATCAGTTAAAAAACAAGAAACCATCACATATCATAAAATTTTCTTTTGCTTTTCTGTAAAAATAAATAGATCGTGAGCTAGGTGCAAAATTTTGTAAGTTATTTCCTCTTAGTTCATAACTGGTAAAAAGCTTCAAAGAGGGTTGTACATGAATCGTTGTGAGCGCCAGCTGTGTATCCGATGGTGGAATTGTATAGGGTGCTCGAAAAAGACATGACACCTGTATATATCCTTATTTTTGGATTGTAGCAATAAAATAAAAGATAATTTTATCACCGATACCTATACCAAAAAAGTAAGGTTTTTAAGATATTTAGGATTTAAATGAAAATCTGACAAAAAATAAATGTTTCATTATTCTTACCTTAGTTACGCTTGACTTTACAAATATCTTATGTTAGATTGCTAGAATATTAGGTCACTTACATTTAATTTTTTACCAGAAATTATACAGGGTGTCCAGAAACTAATTTTTAATATTATATTAATTTCTGGACATACTGTATAATTTCTAGTAAAAATTTAAATGTAGGTGATGGTACAGTTAATATTCCATCAATCTAATATAATATAGGGTGTTTCACAACTTTATCCGACAAACTTTTAAGGGCTAACTCTACAATAAAAAAATATGAAAAAAACTTTATATTGAATATGTCCTAAACGTTTTAGTTATTGAACTACAGGGTGTTAAAAATTTTGAAAATGTTTTTTTTATAATAATTTTGTACCAATTTAGATATTAAAAAATATTTATGGGGACGCCCACCTCATACAAAGAATTTTTTTACCAAGTCTATCGTTCATGAGGGGTTTAAGGTAAATATTTTTAAGAAAAAATGGTACGCCACTGCATTTAGTTTGACACAAATTTGATCTCTTCCTTTTTTTATTTGTTCTGGGTTTCCGTAAAAATAAAACCGTTTCTTAGCATGATCAAATCCTATGTAAAGAATAAATATCGATGGTAATTTTACTGTAAAATTTGATATCCATACGAAATGACCGTTGCCGAAATGGTTTTTATTTATTTACGCGAAACCGTGCATTAAATGATAAAAGTCGAAGATCAAATTTGTGTCAACCTAAATGCATTTAAAAAAATTATTTTATATTAGAAAAATGCAGTGGCGTACCATTTTTTTCTTTAAAAATATTTACCTTAAATCACTCATGAACACACTGGTAAAAACCTAATGCATCCCCAAATATTTTCAAAATATCCAAATTGGTATAAAAGTTATGACACATTTTTTTATTTTTTAACACCCTGTAGTCAAAACCAAAACGTTTAGGACATATTTCATATGAAGTTTTTTTCATATTTTTTATTGTAAAATTCACTTAAAGTTTGTCGGATAAGTTAAACCACCTATAAAAAGTCAAGCGTATGTAAGGTAGAATATACAGTGATTCAAAATCGTCAAGAAATAAAGGGTAGAGCTTCATAATTTTTTTTTTCAAAATGTCCTTTTTTTCATTTACAAGCCGTTAAAAGTACAATTTTTATATTGGTTTTCGCATATTGCATTTATTTTTTTAACCAATCCAGTTGATATTTGCACACAAATCGAGCTTTGCTGATTCAAATTTTAAGACAAAAGTACTAAATACAGCCAGCGGGCACTTTTACTAAAACTTAAAATTTATTTACCTTGGACCTTGTATAATTCCAACATTGTAGCCGCAGCTGACGCTCACAAAAATTCATGTATAACCCTCTTAAAGCAGTTTACAAGTTCTCGACTAAGAGTAAATTGGTCATGAAAATCTGTCGCTGGCTGACAGATCCTAAACATTTTTACTTACAACAATTGTGCTTGAGAGGTGTGATATGTGATAATTGATGTTTTTCTTTTCTTAAATAGAAGACTTATTGGGTCCTTCTTTCACTTCTTTTTTGTATTCATGTTTGGATTTTGATTTAAGGATTTTTTTGTAGATCATTGTTAAAAGTTTTGGAACAGACCGGCGCCCAGTAAGTTCCCGGATTTTTTTATTAAAACCTTGTTAGTTCGTATATAACTGAAGTGGGCAAAAAATTGTGGTAAGCACTTACACCCGGTATACGCACCCATGTACTTATGGATTTAAAATGTTTCTGAATAAAATGTTGTATTTTTTTATCTCCTTGATTCTCGCAAGGCTTTTCGGTAAAATGAAGAAATAGAGCTTTATGCCGATGCGTTGAATATTGGGAAGACATGCAAAAAGCCACTGAATGTAATGCTATGGATTATGTAGGAGAAGCTAATGCATAGCATTTGGATATGACAGCCACATGTAAACTCGTAAGTTTCTAATGTTTCAGGGTTATATCCACTTTAACAAAAAAAACGCGGTTTTTTGTAAATTTTCATGAAAAACATTTTATCAAAAAATGAACGGAAAACTTGTTATAGAGAATTTATTGCCTATTAAGATTTCGCTGATCTCTTGAAGACCTCCGTGAAAAGGTGTCTAATGATCGAAATATAGTAAAAATGAATAAAGAAAAACGTTAATACATTTTAAAGTAACTTAAAAATTGAAATTAATTTTAGGAACCTTATTCCCTCGATCATTATTTAAACAAAGAATCTAAAAAAATGGTGTGAAATTTCACGATGATTGGTCCAGCCGTTTCGGAGAAATTTGGTACCAACTTTTGTAAAAACACTATATCCTCTAACACTGCAACCTGCTCAGGTTTATTGTGTGTCCTCCGTCCATAGGTTAGAGCACGCTGTCCAAGCTGGTCTGTTTTTATTAGACTCCACAAGCTTGAAACCGGCTCCTTGGTATATCTTGCCGCTTCAGGCTTTCCGTCACCCAGCCTTGTAAACCGCAGACACCAGGGCTTCACAGTAGCACCATACGTGTTCATGCGGTTTCCTTCCTCCTCCTGAGCGGAACCTACATGGTATTCTTCTGCCAGGCCCATGATTTCCAGGTGTTTATTTAGTCTGCAATGACCTGTTAGTTGACCCACTATTATTCTTACTGCGCTTCCGGTTGTAATTCAGAAGGTCTCTTCGTAAATTCTGGCGAGTGAGCCTTAATGAATATTTTCTGCTGACGCTGTCCTGGTGTTCTCGTCCACCAGTCTTGTGGATTCCTCTCATAATCCATGATCCAATAGATGACCTTACTTGGCATGATGGAATACCACGTAGGGCCTCGGGACCTACCATTGCCCTCTTTGGACCCTTTTCTTATGCTTTGTTTTGTCACAATTTTGATTTATTAAAAATTTATAATGATACTAATAAAAATTCGGGAAAATTTTGAGATGTCTTAACTCGCAACACCATATTTATTGATCACGCCCACCAGAGTTGGGTCGAATACTGAATTTCGGTATTCGAATACGAATACGAATACCGTAAAAAAGTATTCGAATACTGAATATATTCGAATACCATGCAAAAAAAGTATTCGAATACTCAGTATTCATGAATACCAGGGTTGAGTATTCATGAATACTGAAGGCCAAAAATTTGAAGAGCAAACAAAAGGAGATTTTGCCTTTTAAAAACAAATCAAACAGAAACACCCCTCCTTTTTATTATTTTATTTTTATTTTAATTTTTTTTGTGATAAAAATGCAGTGGCGAATCGTATTTTTTTCTTAAAAATATTCGCATTTTCAAGTAATAATAAAAAACTGCTGTTTTTCCTAAATTTTAACACCCTGAAGTTCCAAAAGTAGGACGTTTAGAATATTATTCAATTTTAGGCGTTCAACCAATTATAACCGCGGTAATATTTGGTAATATCTTTGACGTATAAATACATTGTTTAATTGTCAACATAACCGATTGGTAAATACTGTTTTAGAATTGGTTCTTCGCCTAAAATTGATGTATATGTTCATATAAAGTTTTTCTTAATTTCTTGTTGGAGAATCTTCCCTTAAAGTTTGTCGGTAAAGTTAATGGACACCTTGTGTAAATAACATTTATATTGTCAAAAAAATACAAATAACTATTTTCACTGCTTTCAAATAAGACCGCGTAATCCTGACCAAAAGCAGCTGGGAAATAAAATGGCTGACTTTTTATTTTCACCGTGAATGAAAGTAAAATTTATTTATTGATCCCGAAAATTCCGGGACTTTAAAAGGAAATTTAATCCCGAAGATTTCGGAACTGTAAAGAGGCGTGATCCGGGATTATATCCCCTACACACAAGTGATAACAGGTACATTACAACTTATAATAAAATAGAATAACAATACTGCACAAACGCAGACGTAATCCAATTTCGTTCCTAATACGCGGCCTGTCCGCACTTTTATAATGACTGACTTAACCCCGTCGACGGCAAAACCACCGCGAACATGTTTTTAACCCGCTTAACATGCATGAAATAATAATAATAATAAACATAACCAAGCGGTACTTAAAATCAGGATTTAAGTACCAGGATTCGAATACCAGTATTCGATATAGCGGTAATCAGTACCAGAATATTCAAAACGATGATTCAGAATACAGAATACCGAATCCCAAAAAAGTATTCGGTCGAATACCGAATACCAAACAAATAGATCTATTCGAATAGTATTCGAATACCAGCCAAATGTATTCTGAATACTATTCAGAATTGTCTCCTTCATTTGATATTGATAAATTTGAAAGGTAACAATAAAATGCCTAAAATGTCAAGTCAATGATATTCCGTCAAAGTCTAGCGGTTATATCGAACATAGTCCCCTAAAATATTATTAATTTTTTAATATCTACCTATTTTTTTATCGCTCGTATTGCTTTAAATCGATTTAAAAATATTGGGTATTATGTATAAAAAAACAGTAAGCTAAAACTATCCATTTAAAATGTATTTTTTATACCGGGTGTCAACGAATTAAACAAACTATAACTTCTAGAGTATTAGACATATCAAAATAAGACTTGGCATAAGTAAATGATATAGAAAGAGGAGAGTTTTCGCATATTACTCACTTTTCGATTACTTCCGGTTTAACCGGAAATTACTCCAAATTTGAATTTTTAAATTAAACATTCTGTATATTTTAACATTTTTGGTAATTTGATATTTTAAAACGTTTTTACGCCTACTTGATTTTTAATAGCTATTTGTAGTTTTGCATCTAGTTGGTTATGATCCTTTACTTATGACTTTATTTTTATTTCAATCACTAAAAATTGGTATCGTTATATTCGTCAAATATTCCTTTATTAAAAAAATGCTTGTCCAAAAAGAGTTGCCATTTAAAAATTAATACTTAGAAATGAAAATGTCAGTTTGCCAAATTGTTTTACTTCTTTCTGTCCATATTAGTCCACTAAAACTTTGCGATTGTATTTTTCTAACATTACCTAGGGTCACTAGATTAATTTGCACCCTAATCATGGCCACCTAGATGCAATATTAAAAATGGCTCTAAAAAATCAAGTAGGCTTAAAAACTTTTTAAAATGTCACATTCTAACTTAGAATTGTCTCAGGAATCCAAAAATGTCAAAATATACAGGGTGTTCCATTTAAAAATTCAAAATTAAAGCCATTTTCGGTCAAACCGGAATTGAGTGAAAAGTGAAAAATATGCGAAAACTCTCCTTTTCTTATACCATTAACCTATACCAAGTGTCATTTTGATATGTTCAATGCTCTAAGAGTTATGAGCTTGTCTAATAAATTCGTTGACACCCGGTATACTTAGATTACAATTATTATTTTGACCTTAAAATCTGTCGTTGAAACAATTATTATTTATTTAATATGTAAACGAGATAACTTTATCATCAATTTGTTTTACCGCTGATTTATTTACAAAAATAATAAAGATAAATAATAAAATAAAAGCCAACAACAAAATAATTTTAAGTTATTCAAGAACGCAAAAGTGTTAATGTGAGGTGCCTTATCATGGGTTCATTGGAGAATTTTGTACAAACAGGCAAAAAATACAGAATACCGAATACTGAGCAAAATAGTATTCTGCCGAATACCGAATACCAAACACACAAATGTATTCGAATACTATTCGAATACTGGCAAAATATATTCTGAATACTCTAGTTAGATGCTAATATATTTTTAAAAATTGTTACATTATTATCGCCTCATATTTATGAACAACAATAAAAATACCAGTTAGCGTGACATAACGTTGTCATTTTGAAATTTAGTGCTTTATTATTATCAAAAAATCGTACAGTGAAAAGATTAAAGTTGTATTTATACAAACGAATTAAGTTAAGTTAAACTAAACTAGAGTAACGAATTTCAAGAACTTATGACATTTATAATTATTTACATGCTTCAATAAATTATTAATATTATTACAATAATTAATATGTTGGAAATAAACTTAAGATTTAAGAAAATTTTCAAATATTCCTCCATTGACTGCTAGACAATAACCCAGACGTTCATAAAATTGTCTTCTTACATTGGCTAACTGGTAAATTGAAATTTTATTGCATTCTGCAGAAATAGCATTTTTTTAACTCATCTAGATTAGAGTAATTTTTATCCTTGTATATCATGCTTTTTAAATGGCCCCAGAGGAAGAAGTCATGGTTAAGTGATGTAGGCCAATAACATTTCCATTACAAGCATTGTGTAAATATTCCCGAACAGCCAGGGTATTATGTGCCGGGCAGCCATCCATTTGGTACCAAATTTCCTGATTTTCCCTGGATACATCATTTAAAGCGGGTAAAATTAGTTCTTCGAGTAGTTCCAAATAAAATTCTGCATTCAAATTTTGATTAAGAAAAAATGGTCCAATAATATGTTGTCCGAAAATCCCCGCCCAAACATTTACTTTCTGTGGATATTGCGTCCTCGTTTCGACAAATCTGTGTTGGTTTTCTTTGCTCCAGTATCGGTAATTTTGATGATTGGGTTCATTGTTTAACGTAAATGTGCACTCATCAGTAAAACAAATATTTCTTAAAAATTCCCTGTCCATGTTTGCCCTTTCCATCATGTCAAAACAAAATTCCTGCCGTCGTATTTCATCCCCATCCCTTAGCTCTTGATGTCTTTCATATTTGTATGAAATGTATTTATGCCTTTTCAAAATCCGGAGCACTGTTGATTGATCTTTTCCTATGATATCCTGAAGTTTCCTTGTACTCACCTTCCCTTCATTTTCTTCCACGTGCAATAAAATTTCCAAGTCTCTATCATCTCTTACATTTTCTTCTCTTTGATACTCCCTAGCTTCACATCTGCAGTTATTTATCACTGTGCCTTTGGTCTCAAATTTTTGATAGTCCTATCGACTGTTGATTTTCCGGGTATCGGTCTATTCGGATACTGAGCAGCGAACATGTCTGACACCTTTGGTAACTATTTCCTTGATAGTACCATTTAATCATCAATACTTTTTCTTCAGTAGTATAACTCATGGTTAATCTTTTCGCTCTACGATTTTTTGATAATAATAAAGCACTAAATTTCAAAATGACAACGTTATGTCACGCTAACTGGTATTTTTATTGTTGTTCATAAATATGAGGCGATAATAATGTAACAATTTTTAAAAAATATATTAGCATCTAACTAGCAAACGGGTTAACCGAAAAATCTAAAGTTTTTACCATGGACGTAGATTTGCATGCTCTTCAATAAACTTCAATAGAATTTTTTCTCTAAAATAATTAGGGAAGCCAATAATTGACCCCATTAAAAATTACATGGGATTTCCTATGTCCCGCCCGGCGATGCATCATTAGAGATTTGTCAACCTTATGCTTTTCAGCTTTTTAGGATCAAATGACGATACTTTTGATCTTGTTAAATCTATTATTCCACAAGCTGTATATAATTCAATAGATTTTGATTTTAATTTTTCCTTAAGTTCGTGGCTTTCTATGTAAATTGGAATGTATTCCTAATGAGATGAGAAAAAAATCAAACCAGTTTAGATTTTAAAATGTGCCAAGTTTTTCTCAGTAATCTTAATTCTTTATGTGTGAGTAATTTAGACAAGGCTCGTCTTTTAGCTCTTCAAAATTATGAAAGCAATGCATGGCTTAATGCTTTGCCATCTTCTCAACTAGGGAATCTTTTGGATGATTCCACGTTTCTGTGTTTCCGTTTCACTGAGAATTGGTCAGCCTGTGTGTGAGCAGCATACCTGCATTTGCGGCAAAATAGTTGACATATATGGCCTTCACGGGCTCAGCTGCAACAAAAGTGCAGGTAGGATGTCGAGGCACAGGATGATTAATGATATTATTAAGCGTGCTTTAATCACAGCAAATTTCCCAGCAGTTTTAGAGCCACCCGGCATTTGTCGAAATGACGGTAAACGCGTTGACGGGATGACTTTAGTTCCCTGGAAGAGTGGAAAGGCATTATTGTGGGATGCTACGTGCAGGCATACTCTTGCAGATTCATATATTAACGAATCAAGAGAAGAAATTGGTTTTGCTGCACGTTTAGCTGAAAATCAGAAAAACAAAAAATATGAAGAGCTAATGGACCGTTTTGTCTTTGTTCCTTTCGCAGTTGAAACTTTTGGGCCTTGGGGTAATGAGGCAAAAAACTAATTTCAAACATTTGTAATTTTACAAAATTAAAAAATGCTAGAAGCTTTATAACTCAGAGAATTAGCCTCGCAATACAACGAGGAAATGCGGTTTCAGTGCTAGGGACTATTCCAGAGGAGGCAGGTCTGGATGAAATATTTTATATTTATTTTTTTTTTTATTTTTACTATTATTATTTAATAATTTTTATTTAGTAAGGATCCAGGGATATGAAATTAAGTGGATTTTTTCTTTGGGTACTAAGTAAGAAGATCAAAAAATTAAGGTGAAAAAAAAATGATTTTTAATTGTTTACTTAAAGCTTATCACTTGTCCTAGAAACTCACAAAACTTAAGTATACTGGGAAGGTCTTTGGTGCAAATTTATGATTTTTTTTAGATTCCAAAAGGATTTACAAGAGTCAATGAAGAAATAGAACTGGGAGTGATTATTGGTAAAAACTGCAAAAATGTCAGTGAAAACGAAGCTATGGATTATGTAGGTGGATATTGTGCAGCTTTAGACATGACAGCAATGTGTCAAATAGTAAGTCGCTTTACTTACGTTAAAATTTAAATCAATCTGCAAAATTTAAAAAAAAAATCGGACCCAATGGTGAGACATTTGGTTTTCAATGTATGTTATCTTCTAAATACGAATCTGTAGTAAAAATTTGCGAAACTTGACCGACTAAGATAGAAACCTATGTTGTCACAGGTATTTTTGGTTCAACTTTACTTGGGCCATTAAACTTGATCAACTAAAACCGAACCGGTAAAAATGCACATTAACTTTTGAACTTGGTGCATTGGAATATGTTTTTAGAAACCTGAAGGTAGTTGGACTCTAGGAAAAGCTTTTGATACAGCATGCCCCGTCAGCAAATTTATTCCTAAAAACAAGATTCCAGATCCTCACAATGTTAACCTATGGCTAAAAGTTAATGGAGAAGAATGGCAAAAAGGTATGTAAAGCTAGGTAAAGAAAAGTTTTAAAAATATAGTATATTAGCACACAAAAATAAAAAAATAAAATGAAAAAACTTTTAACTTATGATAGTTTTATATAAATTGACATGATAAAAAATCAAAACTAAGTCATTTCAAGTGCGCAGTATATCTAAAATAATATTATTAATAGGTAAAGTTTGTAACTTTGTTTGTTTGTATGTTTCTTGTTTGTAAGGGCTAATCTTCGGAAAGACTGAACCGATCATAAAAATTCTTTCACAATCAGAAAGCTATACCATTCAGGAGTGCTATAGGCTACAGTTTATTATGATTAAACAAAACATTTAAAGAAACATATAATTAATGCCCAACAAAGTGGGCACTGGTTGGCTAGTATCTTATAAGAACTACAACTGCTTTTGGTTGCGCTTAACAACTTAAACGCAAATATTTCGAAAACGATTACTTAAAGGGATTCTTAGAAATTTTTTGTATAAAAACTTAGGAGAGTTCACCGTTTTATTTATATGGTACATACAGGGAAGCACAAAAAGTGTTACCAACTTTTAGAAAACTTTAAGGAAGTGCAGATAACATATAATTTATTTTTTTCATGTTAAAAAACACCTAGATGTTAAATGATGATGATAAAACAAGTTTTATTACAATATTCAAAACATATCAAAATATATGTATCAAAATACACTCCTGGACACAAAAAACCGGACAAAGTTTTGTTCAAATTTAATCTTAAATAAGTTTTTGGTTTTGTGACCAATTTTTATTATCATTTTTTCCAGTTGTAGCTCTTTTAGTTAGTGATCCCTGGACCATTTTTCCAAGTCAACAATTTTCGTTGGGGTAGCAAGGTTGAAACATGTTGATTTAACGAGTATAAAAATTTATTACTAACAGCGTAATTCGCTATTAATGCTGAAGATAATAATCTAAATAAACCGAAAAAATATTTGTCCTACAAAATTAAATGTTTCATTCAAAGAGTCCTCCACCACCAACATGTATGATTAACAATGTCATAAAAAGTTACCACTACACAGTTGATTTTTTTCTGTTGGTTAATATATATTTATATAATTTAACACCCACATTGTCCTACAAATTGCGTGGTACGTAATCCTGGTCCTACGCTCAAAAGATGTCAATACCACAAAAAAAAAAAAATATTAGTAACTGTAGGTCAAAGATATCACGTGTTAGGTTATGGTGTTTTTTGTCTAAATAAAGTAATGTCCGACAAAAAAACGGTATGTATTGCTGGTCCGACAAGATCTGTAATGTTCGTTTTTCTATTTAAAACACAGCATAGAGAAAACAACCTATGTCTTAAAATTTTAAAAACTCTATTTTCTAATATACATACAACAACCTGTTTTTAATCAGCGATAATTTTTATTTTATAACTACAATTTTTTATTCATATTTTTCACGTAATTTACCTGGTTTTAATAATCGATACAACGTCAAGATTTGTCAAATATTTTAAATTATACTTGTTACTTTTTTTTGTTATGTATTCATAAAATTCAGGTTAAAAAGGTGTAAGAATTACCGTTTAATTACATATAATTATGGAATCGGAGGACTGGGATAACGTACCACGCAGTTTGTAGAACAATGTAGGTGTTAAATTAAATAAATATTAACTAACCAATAGAAAAAAATCTGATGGTAAGTAATATTTTTTTATTTTCGTCATATCAACATGTTTCATCCCTGCTACCCCTGTAAGCTACCACCAACGAAAATTGTTGCAAGGAAAAAAGTTGGGCGTCTCACGGAAACGAAGCAAAGATTCAGGTTGTTAGTAATTATTTTTTTATCAAGTATAAGTACATCTTTTGAGCGTAGGACCAGGATTACGTACCACGCAATTGTGGGTGTTAAACTATATAAATAATAATTAACCAACTAAAAAAAATCAGCTGGTTAATAGTAACTTTTATGACATCGTTAGTCATACATGTTGGTGGTGGAGGACTCTTTGAATGAAACCTTTAATTTTGTAGGACAAATATTTTTCGGTTTATTTAGATTAATATTTTCAGAATTTACAGCGAATTATGCTGTTAGTAACAAATTTTGTATACTCGTCAAATCAACATGTTTCAACCTTGCTACACCTGTAAGCTACCAACAACGAAAATTGTTGTAAGGAAAAAAGTTGGGCGTCTTGTCAAACTCACTCACAAAAAATTAGCTCGTTAGTAATGACTTGGAAAATTGGTCCAGGGATCCTCAACTATTTTCATTAAGATTGTTTTTTAATATGGGGATTGCAAAAAGTTTAATGAATAGAATAGAAAAACTCTTTATTTCTGATCATATTCAGGTATACAAATACATAAACATAAAAAGAAATCACGTCAACAAAAAAGAGACTTTACAATTGTCTCTCTGTAAAGTCTTTCACACTGTAGGGTTCTATTTGTATTAAAAATTGTTTTACTTTTCTTTTAAACACTTTTAAAGTCGGTGCACTTTTAATATCATTTGGTAACTTATTGTAGAAACGAATGCCTCTATAGTATGGTCCTCTTTCAAACAATGATAGGTGATGAATTGGGTAATTTACCTCTGTTGTACGTGTGTTGTAATTATGATTACTTTCTACCCTAAAACTATTTCTATTTTTATAAAAAAACATTATTGTATCAAATATGTACAAACCATAAATTGTAAGAATAGCCTTTTCTCTAAAGACATTTCTACAACTCTCTCTATATAACATTTTAAACATTGTTCGCAATAAACGTTTTTGTATAACAAAGATATTTTGTATCTTGGAATTACAACCCCAAAAATAATTCCATATCTTGCTGTGGCCTCGAAGTTTGCAAAATACAATGTCCTCAACGCAGTCTCTGAAATATATTTTGTTGTCAGTCTGATACCGTAACTTATACTATTTAGCTTGCTACTAATTAAATCTATTTGATCTGACCAGTTTAGAAATTCATCAATTTGGATTCCTAAAAATTTCGTGTTACTTTGAACTGTGATGTTATTGTTGTCTATTTCAATATATTCTGGTTTATCGATGTTATTTAATTTTGTTCTAAACAGGACTAAGTTAGTTTTTTCCTTGTTTAGTATAAGTCTGTTTTTCTCGAACCAGGTCTTTGTTTGTGAAAAAATATTTTTAGTTTGTTCAATAATTTCAGGTATTTCTTTACCAGATATTAAGAGATTAGTATCATCTGCATAAGCCGTTAGAGCAATATTTTGTTTAGGAATTTCAAAGTTAATGTCATTGGTAAAGATTATAAATAAAATTGGTCCCAGGATGCTACCCTGCGGGATTCCAATGTCATTTTGCAAACTTCCAGACTTTGCCCCAATATTGTCTTTTGTTACTACTACTTTTTGGGTTCTACCTGTTAAGTATGATTCAAACCATTTTAATGCATTGCCTCTAATTCCGTACAACTCAAGTTTTGTCAAAAGTAGGTCTCTATCAAGGCAATCATATGCCTTGGAAAGATCCAGAAAGACTCCCATGGCTGCTTTTCCGTCCTCCAACTGCTCAAGAATCCCGTGAGTGAACTGAAACGTAGCTGTTTGTGTTGATTTTCCATCTGTATAACCATGTTGGTTATCAGAAAGCAAATTACTTTGCTTCATGAAAGGTATCAGTCTGCGGCATGCTGCCAGTTCAAAAGTTTGGAAAAGCCAGGAGGGACGCTAATCGGCCTATAGTTGTCAAACACTTCCGGATCACCCTTTGCAGCAGGGGTTTTATGACAACCGTTTTGAGTTGGTCTGGGAACACACCCTCTTAAAGAATTATTTAAGATATATACAATAACATTAGTGATATTTTTAGGTAATACCAGTGACTTGGCCTTTAATATTCCTTATTTAATCTCCTACCTTTCAAAGAAATATTTTACCCTGGAACCAGGCGATTTGATCGTCACAGGATCTCCCCCAGGAATGGGCTCAGTCAAAAAAGGGGATGTTATCGAAGCAGGTTTAGAAGGAATTGTTAGTTTTAAGTTTGAAGTAGATGAGGTATAATTGTGTTGGAATATATTTGATTTTTAAAGATAGTATGTATTTTTACTTTTCCATTAATCCTCAATACAGGGTGTTTCAGAATGGACCGAAATTTTACGAAGAATAGTTCAAATAAACCTATTTCCTAAAAGCCGTTACTTTTGATATACAAGATTGAACAAAAAAAAAAAACTATTTTGTTTTAAATCTGAATGGTGTAAGAGTTGGCGCCAATCTTTGGGTAGGTATTTGAGGCAGGCTGGCAACTTGTAACATACTTGTCCTATTATACCCCAAACTGCAGACCTGACTGCTGAGTAGCGGGTCTAAAGCAAGAAAAAAATATATATATATTTTTTTGTGTTTCCAAAAATACAGGGTGCTTTCTAACTACGGTACGAAACTTTAGAGGGTGCTTTCTTATCTCTTTTTATAAAAAAGTTCCTATAAACATTATGCTTCCTTTCTGATATACAGGGTGTTAAAGTTTTTAAAAAATCTGTATTTTTTAAATATCTTTAAAAACGCTTTAACCGATTTGAATGAAATTTGGTATACCTATTAAATGTAGTAAGGCGCTTGTAAAAGCTCTACCTAGATTAAGTATTATTGAGTCTGAGTGGCGTCTCGAGTGGGCACCACAGCCAATATTATTGTGAAATAAAGTACGCCAGTGACTTTTTATGAGGTTTTTATACATTTTTAAAATTCAGCTATAAAAGGTGCAACTTTTTAGTCTCTTGTATTTTCTTCGTATCTCGATTCGTTTTTGAGAAAAAAAAATGAAACCACGTTTAGTCATTCTAAAAAGTAGCCTTAAGCAGCATAAAATAATATCCAAAATTAAAAAATTAACAATTTTGACCTTAGTAAATAGGGAAAATGACAATTTTGATAAAATACAAAATTGCTTATTTATTTTAATGCAAATAATTGTTTTATTTTTATTTTTGCTTTTTTATCATATTGTCTATGGGTACTTTTAGAAGAAATTAAAGCAGCTTTAATATTTTTTTCTTGAAAACGAAGGCAGATACGAAGAAAAACACAGGGACTTAAAAAGCTAAATTGTTAATTGCTTAATCAGAAAAAAATATGAAAACTTCATAAAAGTCAGCTGGTGTACTTTTTTTTTCACAATAATATTGGCTGTGGTGCCCACTGAGATGCCACTGAACCCAATAATCTTAATTTAGGTAAAGCTTTACAAGCGTCATTACTACATTAAATAGGTATACCAAATATTCATCCAAATCGGTTAAAGCGTTTTTAAGATATTTTAAGAAATACCTACTTTTTCGAAAACTTTAACGCCTGTATCTCAGAAATGAAGCAAGTCGACATAGTTTATAGGAACTTTTTTCATAAAAAGACATAAGAAGCACCCTAAAGTTTCGTACCGTAGTTAGGAAGCACCCTGTATTTTGAAAAACAAAAAGTAATATTTTAAAAATATTCTTGCTTTAGACCCGCCACTCAGCAGTCAGGTCTGCAGTTGGGGTATAATAGGACAAGTATGTGACAAGTTGCCAGCCTGCCTCAAAGCCTACCCAAAATTGGTGCCAGCTCACCTGCTATAATACCACGATAGGTAACACTCTAAATATTTAATGAAATGTGGAACACAGCTACTATGCATTAAGAGAAATTCCAGCTTATTTGGGCGAAAAACTATACATTTTTATACCTTAAAAGAGTGGCTCCCTATTGATTTTACAACAAAATTGTATACGGCCATTTTAAACGCACTGATAATATAGGTTCACACAATAAATTTATATATTTTCTAATACGACAATTAAAAAATTATTTAAAAATAAACAATTTGTAAAATTTAAAATATTGATAAGATATTGTCTTCATTACTGGTGAATTCATTCCTGTATGTATCAGGTGTGCAACGATTTTACAAATAGTTGTTCTTAAGTAACTTTTAATTGGCTTATTAGAAAATAACTCAATTTAAAGTGTGAGCTTATCTTACCGATGTCTTCAAAACGGTTCAATACAATTTTGTTGTAAAATCAATAGGGGATCCAACATTTGAAGGGAACAAAATTTACATGGGATTTCCTATGGTCAGTCTGGCGATGCACCACCCGGAATACGTCGTTGCAATAACCAATTTTTGCACCATTATTTTTTGTTATTACCTTCTCTTTCATGGTGGAATACTAGAGACGCTGTATTTTTTTCTTAGTAGTTGGTGCCAGGATAAAACTTTATACAAATATAATTGTATTATTTTCCCCAATGACAATAAAATTGTATTGAACATTTTTGCCACTAATTGATGTTCAGATAGGATGGGACTATAGGCAAAACCCTGCAGCTTGTTGCACAGATTGTCTGTAATATTGTCTATAGAACATGTACAAGGTGGTAGACAATGTTATTTTCAATAAAAATACTTTCTTGGACATCCATTGTCTTTTTTAACACGCTTTTATTAGGTTGGGTTGTATGTATGTATGTAACGGAATCTTTAAGCTTAATTTTCACCAACTTCCAGCGATTCGATTTCTTTGAAACTTTGCACACGTATCAAGGACCCATGACAATGCAATAATCTGCAAACAGTATCCCGTTATCCTGATTAGGATCGCCAGGATAAATAAATTCCTTTATAGATTTTCTGTAGGAGAGTAACAGAGAAAGAGCTAGTGCGCGATCTGCGCATGCGTGCAGTTTCGGACGTACTCTCAGCATAAGGCTGACAGAAACTTGTTTGGAGTAGTTGCGTTCTGAAACCCAAGGCAACAGTGAAGCTTTAAATGAAATGAATAGAATACGAAATAGTTCGTGAAACATTTCAATATCACATGTCCGCAGAAAACTGATTGATATATCGAACTAAAAATGAAAAATAAATAATAGTTTAAAAAACTAAAAAACACGCTAACCGAACTAAAAATTTGAAAATAATTTTTTATTACAAAGAGTTTTTATTATAGTAATAAAAGGACAAACAATGAATCATAATTATATACCTCAAAATAGAATTATAATAAAATTTAAGATAATAACAGAATAATTCACTTCAGAGTAAAAAGCGTGGGGTGCATTTTACTATTTTTTCATAACTTTTCCCTCATAGATACTTACAAATGAAATAATTATAACATTTAATATATTAAGCACCCCACGCTTTTATTCTGAAGTGAATTATTCTGTTATTATCTTAAATTTTATTATAATTCTATTTTGAGGTATATAATTATGATTCATTGTTTGACCTTTTATTTCTGTAATACAAACTCTTTGTAATGAAAAATTATTTTCTAATTTTTAGTTCGGTTGCATATAAAAGCGTGTTTTTTAGTTTTTTAAACTATTATTTATTTAACTGATACACGACCTTTCGGATGGTGTCGATCTCCAACCGTTTTCAAGTGATCACTAAAACTATTCTTACGAAACTATGACTTACATACTCATTGTTCACCGAAGCTTGACCGATTTTTCACGGTTCAACAATGTCTGCCAGATATTTGGTATGTCGATACTAGGCTTGTTATATGCGTTTTTGTTGTTTAAAATCACAGCGGCTTTTTTAGATTCCCTCTTTTCCAGTGTTCTTCTTTGTGAATAATTTTGGCCTCCGACCACAGTAGGTGGCGATGTTTTGACCAAGCATGTTCAGCCACTCTTAATTTTGACGTTTCACCTCATTCCATATGTTTTTTCTGTTTTCTTATTCTAGTTTCTAATGGTTTTTTTGTTTTCCCAAAGTATACTTCACCATATTCATATCTGGTAGATACAGTTGCTAGTTGAGTCTTTGTCAGAATGCTCCTCGAAGGGGTCTGGGATGGATGTTTTGATGTTGTACTGGTTGGCAATTCTGCGATTTTTTCTGAAGTTCCTTTAACATACGGAATAGTCCTGAATGTTTGGTCCTGTTGAGTCTTATTTAGGTCGGTGGTTTTGTCTTGTTTTTATATTTAGATTACACAAATTACATACGAACATGCTTGGTCAAAACACCACCACATACAGTGGTCGAAGGCCAAAATTATTCACAAAGATGAACACTGGAAAAAGAAGAAATTTATTTGTTGTGATTTTGTGAATAACAAGAACATATTTAGAAAGCCTATTATCGACATACTAAATATCTGGCAGCCGTTGCTAAACCGTGAAAAATCGGTCAAGCTTCAGTGAACAACGCATTCTATACCGGATCAGCTAAATAATATTAGACATAGGCAATGCAAGGAAAAGAGACAGTCCAACGTGAATACCGGCATGTAAATATTTCGGATTGGATGACTCACGTACATCCTTTGTTGTTGCATTACCGGCCGATATACCTTTACCTATTGCTTAGACATATACAGTATAAATCATAGTTTCGTAAGAGTAGTTTTAGCTATAACTTGAAACGGTTGGTAGACACCATCCGTAACGTCGGGTCGTATCTCAGTTAAAAAAAAAAGACAATGGAACTCCATGAAAGTAGTATTATTGTATAGTAAAGGTTCTACTAAAATATTTCTATTTTATAAAACAAAAATTTATATTCAATTATTTAATTTAAACAATATTGTACTTAAATTTTATATTAAATCACATAATTGTCGGAATAACGTTTTCAAAATAACAAAAATCACAATATACAAACCACCACACAATATTACAACTATATGTTTCTACTCTACTTAAATTTAATATATTTGGTACATCACAATGAGAAGTTTAATAGTGATATCTAAAAAGTGAACACAATTTTTAAAACTGTCTTGTTGTGAGACTTTTTAGTCTCAAACAAGGCAATTAACTTCGAGAACATGAAATTATTATTTTTGCTGTTACTTTGTTAACGATTTAAAATACAATATGTATACAAAGTCTTCCAAAAGTATGGAAACACCTAAATATCTTGAAAACGGAGGGTCACAGAAAAATGTTATAAATATCAATTTATAAAAATCAAATGGGGCATCCTGTATTGACCTAGAACTTGACGTAGAAAAGTCGAATTTATGGTCAAATTTTCATTTAAGAAAGCTAGGAAAATTCTGAATTAAAGAAAATCAATCAAGATCAATCTACTAACCTAATATTGACCTAAAAATGGCTAGATAAATATTTGAAGGTGACGTTGCCAATGCAGAATTTTCTCGGCTTCCTATTTCTGCAATCAAAATGGGGTGTTCCCATTTAAAAACTAAACTTGACCTTAAAACATCCGTCAATACCACTTTGGAAGTACAAGGTGATAATAGGATGCCCTGTTTGATTTTAGACAACTTTTATATTTAAACAGGTGCATGCGGTGAAATTTTGGGTAGGTACTTAAGGGAAGCATTTTTTAAAAACTTACTTATTTGAAATGTAATTCTATTTTTCAATTACTTCACGTCATAATAAAAACGTGGATGCGCCGATATGTTTTGGAGAAGTTTATTTTTAATAGACAATAGAGATATTTGTGAAAGTCTTCCCTGTCCAGTTAAATTTATCACAAAATTTAGTTAAAATTATTTATTAACATTTTCACACCCTGTTGACCATTTCATTGTCCGTAATATTTTTAGTTTTTTACTTTAGAGTTTAAAGTTTTCATAGTCGGTTGAGTAATTAATTAAAGCTTGTCAGGAAAGTTTAATGATGAAAATTCCTTTATTACTCAAACACCCCACACATTCACACACACTCTTCTTACTACTTATTTGTCCAACATTTGCCATGACAGCTGAAGTTGACAGTATTTGCATGTCCGCATCCATAATATTGTCCTCCATTTTATATGATACCCGACACGCAGATAGCCGTTTAAAGTCAAAACGTCCGATTAAAGCAGCTGACTGGAGCAGGCTGCAGGTGGAGAGAAGAGTTCAATAACCTTCCGCACCTCGATGAAAATACGCGAAGAAAATATGATTTGGAAGCTGTCGGTCGGGCCAGCTTTTATTGAGTTTTCTATTGTGGCTCGGTAGACGTTGTAAAGACTTAATAATTAGGATATATTTAGCGTCTTTTAAATATAGGTTAATTAAATGTTTCCTATCTAAAAAATTCATTTTTGAGGATGATGTTTTGAATTTTTGTTTTAGGGGAAGCACTGCTTTCCTAGCTTCCATGGACTGAACGCCACTGATCTAAACATTTTTTCATGCCCCTTATACTTTGGGCACTACGAATTGAGAAAAACACCTGAATAAAAATGTATTTCATTGGTTTAAAAAGTCTGTATCCCTAGTTATCACAATAAAAATGTATGTTCTTGGTTTAAAAAGTCAGATACTCTGTCAAAGTTACATATACAAAATTTTAAACTTTGATCCACGCGTAATATCGCGTTTTTGTACAAATACTTGTTGTTGAAAAGCAATAAAACAAAATGGTAAACCTAAAGCATTGACTTTCAACCAAAAGCTGACAGGAAACGCGATATTATGCGTTGATCACAGTTTAAAATTTTGCATATGTAACTTGGACAGAGTTTTGGTATGCATTATTAATATAAAGTACCCAAAGTATAGTTTTCGAGATATTTAGCCATTTCCATAATTATAAGAGTGTCTATATAGTTATTTAAATGCTTAACAATTTTTTGATTTTAAAATAATACTAGTAAGTATAGTTACGTTTACAAACACCTGTCTTTTTAATTTTCTAAATTTTAAATCTTACTTATGTGCGAATAGGATGACTAGGTTTCCGCTTGGTTCCCTTTAAAGCTCATCATGAGTTACGTGTTTATTCACGAAATCAGTAAGGTCATCCAATTCACGATTTCCGCTGTATTCGGAAATTTTTTGACCATTTTGTAGAGGAAAAGGGATGGAAATCCTTCAATCTAGAAATAATAAAAGAAAGTAGGTGTACAGGGTTTTCATTTTATATTTTGCCACCCACCTATTTTCTGCTATATAACCAAGGAGAATAGGAAAAAAATGTCCTTGTATCAAAGGTTTTCATGCTTTTTCAATATCTGTTATCTCTGGAGCATAAAGAGCAAATGGGCAATCAGAAGCTCAAGATATAATGAGGATGCGCTACACTTTTTTTTAACCCCAAGGCACCCTGTATATTATATCACCATTAAAAATATGTTTTAAAATGCTTTACAAAAATAACAGCTTGATATATCTGTCTTTATCAGCTTGCGACCACTTAACTGAGTAGATAATTTTCATCAATATCACACCTACCTCAAACCACGAAGGCTTAAAAGCCTAAATACTAACGTACCGTGGATGTCTTAAGCGAGGTAAGAGGAGTTTGTTGACACGGGACTTAAATACTTGAAGATTTGGAGGGGAAGGAAAGACCTCCGCGGGCAGCAGGTTCCACAATCTAGAAACTCTAGGGATAAAAGAACGAACAAAGTGAGAAGTTCGGGGCCTGTCCAGTTGGACCGTATAGGATGCATACGCGCGGAACCACGAGTTTCTCTGTTGGGAACCGTGAGTGGAGGAACTATACTGGACAATTCTTCAGAGCAGAAGCCATGGAAGTACCTATAAAAAAGCGATAAATCCCCACAGCCCGACGATGGGCAAGAGAGGAAGCCTTTCTGTGAGTGAAGGATCATTAATGAGACGAATAGCTCTTCTTTGAATAGAATCAAGAATGCTTAGGGTTGTGGGGGACGCCATACCCCAGATATGGGAACAATATTCCAAGGGAGGTCGGATTTGGGACACATATAATGTGTATAAATTAGAAGCGGAAAATACTTTTGGCTCGAAAGAGAAATCCAAGCCTTTTTGAAGCTGCCGTGGCTATAGATACAATGTGTTTATGCCAGTTAAAGGTTACTTTCAAATGTGACGCCCACAAGATTGAAGGTGTCTTTGCTCTGTAAAACTTGGCCGCTCATAAATAGAGGATGAGTATTTGATGACTCTTTTCGCGACAAGGAACATGATTGTGTTTTGGATGCATTAAAATGGACGAGATTTTTGGCGCCCCAATCCAATATTAAAATTAAGATCCTGCGAAAGAGATATCTGCATCGCTCTGCGTTTGTTTTCCAAGTCAGGTTTAGTGATGGGTTTAGGAACCTGAAAACTGGAGTGAAGGGTACTATCGTCGGCGAAACTATGAATGGAATTAGTTGTGGACGAGAGAAGGTCGTTGATGTGAAGAAGAAACAATGTTGGTGCCAGAACTGAGCCCTGAGGGACTCCAGCATTTACTTGGTGAAAGCTTGAAGAATGGCCGTCCACAATAACTGATATACGTCGATCAGATAGATAACTAGAGAGCCAAGTACAGAGTTTAGTTGAAAGACCATAGAGGGAAGTTTATTAAGAAGTGCGGCATGGTCAAAAGCTTTGGATATATCAAGAGACGACGATCTGGGACTCACCTAGAAACTCAAGAGACTTATTCCAACAGTGTGATATGAAGGAAAGAAGATCTGCTGTAGATTAATATATGGGGCGTTCCATTTAAAAAAAGTGTATCTCTTCATTTCTTTTTAGCTTTTGATGTTCATTTGTTTCTTTTTTTATGCTTCAGAGATAATAGATGAAAGAGTATGAAACTTTATTCAGGACGTTTTTACCTATCCTCATTGGTTATAGTTAAAAGTGACTGGCAAAATATAAATGAAACCCCTGTACAGGGTGTCACAATTCTATTTATACTCGAAATAACTTCGCCCCTGTACAAAATACAAAAAGGTACTTAAAAGTAATGGTAAACATACACGATTTCTCAAAAATAATATTTTCATTGTCAAGTTAATTCTTAAAATGGACGAGCTTGTATATTTTAACTCTGCTGAATTCTATATCAAAAGTGTACAATATATACAATAGACTAGGCTAATAAAATCGATTTTTCTTTTTGTTTAAGGTGACAAAGAAAACGTGTTCGATTGAGCCCTTCATACTAAAATTTAGAGGTTTATCTCCTTTAATTCAGATTTTTTATTTGCACTTTCATTTTTGCGTCAAAGCTGCTTAACTATCAAGGTAATAAAATGTATCTGCACATACAGTTACAAATTCGATGCATTAATTAGCATTGCTATCTCGGTAATTATAAAAGATAGAGAATTGGTTAAATTAAGGCAAAGTTGCTCATCTTAATGCTGAATAATTGGGGGAAAAGAAATTTAAAAAATTCCTGTTACTTCCGGAAATATCCGGAAAAAAACGAAAAATTCAATTATCTATTTAATTTTTAAGGCCCTTGTAGTGACTATTTTAAAAACCAATATCACTTTCTTAAGGTACTTTTTATGCTCTTCAAGAAAATTTTTTATTTTTCTGATCCGACGATTCGATTTTTAGCTACCATCATCAGCTTCATTTTTTTTAAATACAGACCAAAAAATAATAATAAAATAATAGTAAATATAAATACAGAAAAAAACAGCAGAGATTCTTAAAGAAAATTTAATGCTCTACAAAACACTACTGTTATTAAGAAAATAATTTTTCAAAAGTTATTTATAATTTAAGTTTAAAAAAATGTTTCCTTGCTTGTTGAACCAATTTTGTTTACTCAATGGAACAAATTGATATATTACATCATCAAAAATCAGAAAATCATATTTTTATCAATATTATCCCTAAAATATCTAAATTTCATAATATATCCAAACCTATTTTCAGTTAATAGCTATTTGTTACACAAAAACCTAGATTTACTGTCTTAAAATAATTTAAAAAATACAAAAATCTGGTTTCACTATTAAAAAATATTTATTAACGCTATTTTATATATTAGTACAACATTATATTAATAAATAGGTATAATAGTGATGTAACCAATGTTGGAATTCTCACATTGATATAGAATTCAATAAACAATTAAAATTTGTTACAATATACATTGTGTTCATAAAAAATAATGAAAATAAGTTATTTTAAAGTAAATTATTACCATACTTAAGGAAAACATTATTCTTACTTTACTTTACTTTCGGCCCACGGGATAAAAGCAAAGTTTTCTCCCGTGGGTAGAGAGTAAAATTCAAAAAAGTGGTACTTTCAACAAAGCCCAAAATGTCAACATTACGTACATAGTTGTAAATAAAGGATATTTACCTCTTGTTCGTTACAAAACTCTCGGTTTTCGGGCACAGTACAATCGACTTTGCCGATTTTTACCCCATCTCTATTTTGGAACTGTTTACCTAGTTGTTCCCATGTAGGTGCCAATCTCTTGCAATGACCACACCATGGCGAATAAAAGTCGACAAAAGTTACTCCTGATTTAATTTCTAAAATAAGAATTAAAGGTATTTATGTAACAGTAAAAAAACACATAAAAATTTTCTGCTTTATTATTATTTAGTTTATATTTTGTAACTCAATTTTATACCGAATATCGAGAGGCTAGTTTAAAGGTGTCTTATCTCCAAAATTAAATTTTGATGTTATATTTAATAAAAAATGAACAAAGAATCTATACATTGAATTTAATGGATTCCTTATTAATAGTTAATAAGAACACTTTTAAAACCTTTTTATGGGGGTACCTTTTGACGAGTCTACTACGAATACTCATACCATCATAAATGGAAGCGCCGGCGCTTCTCCCAGCGCAAGTCAAAGTAAAATGTTTCGGGTGTCAGACAAGTTTCCACCACAATATTTTACATTCAATTTTTAAATATTTTGCCAAAAATCGTAAGGGTTACAGTCATGAAACCCGTCATATACTGAGATTTTGAATGGCGCCTTCACATTGGAAACAAATCAACACGTATATGCGTGAGCCGCAACGCCAATATTCTTCGGTTGAAGTTGCGAACTTTCGGCCTCTTTGCTGTGGACAATGAACCCGAGCAGACCGACCTAACCTAATTGTACCTTCCGTATATAGTAAATGTTCGGAGTGAAAATTAATTATGACTGGTGGAATTCTTTTATAATAAAGATTTACTAAATAATAGTGTTGGATTCTAAATAACTACCAAGATATTACATTGGCGACTAATATATTACAAACCATACGGCTCAAACTGCGAAACACATGTTTCGGGTATCCGGACTAGACGGGTTTCGTGACTGTAACCCTTTTTTGGCTCAGTGTTTAAAAATTGCGTGTAAAACATTGTGGTAAACTTGTCCCACAAAAAAGTGACGCTGCCTTCGTCCAGTCCGACACTACGAAGCATTTGACATTGACAGGCTGGGTTAAAGCGCCGAATCCATATATGGTGGTATCAATATTCGTGGTAGACTCGTCTAAAGGAACCTCCTTAAAAAGGCTTTAAAGTGTTATTATCGTAAAGTCCATGTCATTTGCTGGCCCAACAACTATAAGTTTCGGACACTCTGTTATGGATGTAGTCATGACATAGAAAGTGATTTATTTAAATTCAGCGCTAAAAACATACAACTACACACAACGCCAAAAGTCTTGGACCCCTGTATATCTTGGTTATAAAAATTCTACATGTTTTTTAGTATCAGATAGAAATATATCTTTATTTACGAAATAAAAAAGATCACATACTTATTTGGAGATAAGAGTTTTTGTGGTTTTTGCAAAGATTGAAATTGATTTGAAATTGTTTAGTTACTTTTATTTAGTTTATTTGCATTTTTAAATACGCAAAGCTTCACACTGGTTCTAACTGAAAATGCCAGGACGTGAACTTTCGGTTTCTGACAGAGCAAGAATAATTGCTCTGCATTAATCTGGATTTTCCAATCACCATATTTCAGCCAGTTTAAAAATTCCAAGATCTCTGTGAGTCGAATCATCAACAGGTATCAGAAACTGAAATGTGGAAAGATTGTCACGTGTTTCGACCGAAAGGAAGGACAGATATGTTATCCAATTTACCCGCCGAAATCGGGGCGCAACGGACCCAGCCATTGGAGACCATGTCCAAGGTACGTTCCACCGCGTAATTTCCACCAATACCATTCGCAGAAGACTTCACAGCGCAAATTTACGGGCCAGAAGATTTTTAAGGGTACCTCTATTAATGCCCGACACCGTGCTGCCCGCCACCAGTAGGCGAGAAACCACAGAGAATGCCTTTAGCCCAGTGGAAAAGAGTCCTTTCTCTCTGACGAATCAAGATTCGGTCTGGTCAGTGATGACCATCGTCAAAGGGTATGGAGAGAGCCAGGGCGTCAGTCAATACTAACTATCCTCGTGAAGTCGTTCCCTATTAAGGGGGACAGTAATGTTCTGGGGGAATATGTACAACCGACATTACCGCCAACCGACCATTAATTCGCATACAACAAGCATATGACTAGCCCGAAATTTACATGGAGAAATATAGATAGGCCAATTGTCATTCCCATCCGCCATGAAACTGGAGAGAATTTCATTTTCATCGATGATAACGCCAGACCACATCGAGGCAGAAGAGTTCAGGAGCTTCTTAATGCTGAAGAAATCAACAGATTAGAGTGGCCAGCTAATTTCCCAGACATGAATCCAATTGAGAATCTGTGGGATATTGTTTCCAGAGCTATCCACAATCGCAATCCACCACCTAGAACCGAGGAGGAACTTGCGGTAGCCGCCGTAGAAGAATGGGACCGCATATCGCAGGAATTAATTAATAATTTAATCATTTCCATGCCCAGACGTGTAAACTCATTACTCAGAAGTAGGGAGGGCCCACAGAGTATTAGCTGTATTTTCTTTTTTTGTATTGTCATACAGGTAATTTTGTTGCAATAAACGTTATTTATAAATTAACACTGTTTTTTTCATTTTTTTGGTATTTCTTTTATTTTAGCCACATACATGAACTCAAAATATTTTTCAACTAAATTAAAATCAACATGGACAACACTTTGAATTAGTCCTTTAAATTTTTTTTCTAAAATAAATTAAAAGTATAAAAATGCTAGGGGGTCCAAGACTTTTGGCAGGACATCTCGAAAAGATTGTGTACAAAAATGCTAACACAGGGTTCTTAGGCCAAAAGTACAACTATCTAACGCTATTATCTTAGTCGAGAGTTGATAATTTGCGGGAATACAGGATGTCGAAAGTTTCCATTTGTTTTTCTCTGTATCTCTGGAACCACTCAATCAGTTGATATTAGTTATTGGCTCTATACATGGTGCAGAAAAGTCCTCTTATTCACTGGCTCTTTAGGCACTAACTAAGCCTATATGGTTATGGTCCCAATTAAGTGTTTGTGTGTTGTAATGTATACCTAAGTATACAAATGGTAATGAGAGTAGAAGCGATTCAAATTATGAATTTGGCGCAAAATATTTACATAAATTACACGATTTTCGTTTTGTGCCTCGGCTAAAAACAAGCACATTTGAAATTTGATATTAGGGCATCACTGTCTAACAACCTTAATAATACAAAGAATAATTGGAATAGAAATCGTTTTAAGTAATTTTATACAGTTGTGGACGTAAATAGCCCCCCTGCTAACATTTGTACTCTTAATTTGTTCTTAATAAAACTTGGGTATGACTAATGGAAGGATATAAACTACTTTTTGACGTAAAAATTATAGTTGCAAACCAATCAAAGATGGCGGATGGGTGCTATCTTAGAAAAAAATTAAATAGAAAGGGGTCTTGTGGCATATAATTTTAAAGCTCCTGACAAGTACTTTATAATCCTAGAAAAGTCAATATCTTCACCTATTAAAAAAATTACCTAAATTTCTGATTTTCAATAGGCCATATTTCCAGGCCAACTAATAAAGCTAGATGTAATTAATATGGTATTTTCTTGGGTTCCTTTAAAGATCTGTTTAATGGTAAATAAATACACATGGGTGCTTCACTAAAAATAATAGTACTTTTGTCCTACCCCATATATTATTATTAGTATCATCACTGAAAAGATATTTAAAAAGGCCTTAAGAAAATACCATAATAGGCTACATCTAACTTTATTAGTTTCGGTAATACTATAGTTATACTGTAGATCAGAAATATTTAGGAAATTTTTAAAAGTGTCCGCCATTTTGTAACAGGGAGATATTGACGTTATATTCTAAGGTTATAAAGTGGTTGTCAGGAAGCTTCAAAATGATGTTTCACAAGACCCCTTTCTATTTAACTTTTTCCTAAAGATGGCGCCTATCCGCCATCTTAATTGTTGCAACTATCCTTATTTATATCAAAAAGTAGTCATACCCAAATTTTATAATAAAAAAATTAAGGGTACAAAAGTTAGCAGGGGGGCTATTTGCGTCACACTTACTGTATAAGAGATACTGCCGTTGATAATAAATTATATAATATACACGTGTTGACAATGAAATCCCTTGATACTTAAGCAAAGAAAGTAGCCCAATAGTTCTTGTAAGCTATCTATAATTTTTATCATTTAAGATATTGTTCCAAAACACACTCTGTATAAACTTGGCACGTGACTTCGTTTTTATACCGCTGTTAACAATGGAACGTAACTATGGTTACAACAACGACAGTAAAAAATCTCTCACGTCAATGTCTCCCGAAGCTTACAACACAGAAGTCGAATTTATACTGACTGATCCGGGGTTTTTCGTCGCCCTTTTATAGTATGGTGGAAGAGTAAAGAATGATCTAGGAATATTCGAGAAATATCATTGAAAATTCCATAGTACATGATGGCATAAAAGTTATTAATGAGACAATTCGGGCGTTTTCGGAAACCTTCGAAAGTGATGAAAGAACTTGGAAAAATTAAGGTAAATTATTTAAATAAATTAACAAAACCAAATTAAATGATCCTAACTCTCTAAAATTCTATAACCTAAACACATTTTTTTGAAGAAGTCTGTAACAATATTTTATCAACATACATTTAAATGCTGGGTCTAAAATAGTATTACAAAATAGTATAACAAAACAAAGACAAAATTATATGGAAAAACAAATGTGTTCCCAAAACAAAAACGGATTTTTGTTAAGTAGCAGGTATCAAGATAAGCTGATTAAAAGCTACATTATGACGTATTTCTATTCTGTGTGTCTATCCAAACTTTATATAAATAAAAGTTTTGAATGTACTTTGTAGTTTATCTTACAGAACCCAAAATGAGTTTTGCAAGAATACTTCCATCTAGGTGAAAAGTGCTTTCAAAATTCTAGGCTCTATAATGGAATGTTGCCCATTTATAGTGATAAAAAAATTATTTGGTTTAAAAATACATAAGAAATTGCATCCAAACTATTATTTATTTTCTAAATCCTCAAAATTTTAAAAATTTAAGGGTATGATAGGGTGCTACAAAGTCATATGGAAGCAAGAGGCACATAAAACAAAGAATAAGTTATATTAAGAAAAATACAACTAATTAAATAAAAAGTACCTTGTATGATCCCATTTTAACTGTTTTTTTTTTAACATCCGGTATAAAAACCGGTAGTAGAGAAAATAATTGTTGTTTCTAAAATTGACTAGGATTAACTAATTTAAAATGTAAAAAAGTACAACAGATAACGTGAGAACCTGATTGCAGTGAACAGAGCCTTGATCTTGGAAACCAGAAATCGTCGGTAAGAACCCCAGCCGGGGAGACATCGGTAGGTAGTAGTTATTTAAAAATAACGTCAATGGTGGCACTACCGCGTCGGCTACAAGGAGCTGTGAAATGCAAATACAGAATGTTTCAGTGCTTGGATAACGTTGACGGAACAGAAGAAACGATGGGTTAAACATCTAATAACCCGACACCCACGGCGCTCTGGTTTTTAGGCTTAGGTCTTCGTGGGATGTCAAAAAGATAAAAGAAAAAGAGTGTGCAACGCTGAAAAAGCGACATCTGGTGTCATTTGCAAATACTGCATGTTTTAGTGCTTGGGCTACGTTGGCGGCACAGGGGAAAAGATGGCTTGAGCATCTAATAACCCGACACCTACGGTACTCTGACTCCATGGGCTGCCACAAAGTTTAAACAAATCCTCAGAATGAAGGAAAACAAAAAAGTAGCTATGTTAAATAAACTACTAAACTAAATTTAAAACTCCTATTATATAAAACAAAAACACATGTGTAAAGTACTTACTTTCTGTCCATTTTCGTACCACAAAAAGTGTTGGATAACCTTTAACGTCATGGGCGGAACAAATCCCCGATATTCAGTGCAATCAATTTTTGCAATAGTAATTTCTTCATTAAATTCCATTGCCTTGGCCAGATCTAACCATGTGGGAGCCAACCTCTATAAAATTGACAAAATTTTTAAAAGCTCACAGCGATTTAAGTATTAGATCTTTTCAAAGATGTTTTGTCACATTATGTGACGTCATATCGAAATTAGGGAACGTCGTATATTCATCAATTTAAGGCGAAGAACCAATTCTGAAACGGTATTTAACAATCGGTTATGTTGACGTATAAACAATGTATTATATGTCAAAGTCGTCACCAATTATTACCGCGGTTATAATTGGTTGAACGCCTAAAATTGATGATTGTGACATGCATTTTTATAGGTACTTCCATGGCTTCTGCTCCGAAGAATTGTCCTGTATAATTCCTCCACTCACGGTTCCCAACAGAGAAACTCGTGGTTCCGCGCGTATGCATCCCTATACGGTTCAACTGGACAGGCCCCGAACTTCTCACTTTGTTCGTTCTTTTATCCCTAGAGTTTCTAGATTGTGGAACCTGCTGCCCGCGGAGGTCTTTCCTTCCCCCAAATCTTCAAGTATTTAAGTCCTGTGTCAACAAACTCCCTCTTACCTCGCTTAAGACACCTACGGTATGTTAGTATTTAGGCTTTGAGCCTTCGTGGTTTGTCCAAAGATAAAAAAAAAATTGACGTTTTAATTTTGACGTTAGAATATTTATCAAACTGCTTTATTTAATTTATAAAACTTTAAACTCATGGGAATTAAAATATTTGTAACTTACAATAAATACTGCACTCACGGGTAATAGAGTTTACCTTCTTTTTCTCCAGGGTAATAGAGTTTACCTTCTTTTTCTCCATATGCATTATGTATCAATCTGTATATCGTTGCGGCATATATTTGTCAATTACGACGTATATTAACTAAACTAACACTTCACAGTAATCTTATATTAAAATCGAAAAGAGCACTTAATATTCAAAATTGTTTTGAACAACTTACGCTGCACGAATAATTTGCGTTCAAATGTTGCAGGTTAAATTCACGTTAACAGTACATCAAAATATGTAGCTCTGGACTGTCGGTTAGTTCAAAACATAGGTACTAAACACTTATAATTCTCCTATTTACTCAACTTTTACAAAAAATTAATGAAAATATTTGAGATGTCTATAATATCAAAAAATGATTCTGACAGTTATTGACATTTGATTGCCTAGTAACCATTTATTTCAGACTTTCGTCAATGACGTAATTTTATTGTCACTCTTAGACGACATGAAGCGAGAACAACAATGTATGACAAAACATTGAACATCGTTGAAAAGATCTATATATGTACTTTGTAATACATATTTTGGTAAACATTTTTGGGCAGATTATAATTTGAAAAGTATTTATTATAAAAAAATCCAATATATAATGGTAACTAAAAATAAAATATGGTAAAGTATATTGACATTTTTGTAAGTAATTAAAAATAAGATATACAACAAAGTACTTGCCTGACAGTGTCCACACCAAGGAGCGTAAAACTTTACAAAAACCTTTCCTTTTTCAATTACAGTATCAAAGTTTTCTTCATTTAATTCTTTTAAAGGAGATTCGTGGTTGGCGACTATGTCAGGATGGGACGAATCTTCACCCTATAAAACAAACACTTGATCTTCATAGTAAACCTACTTCCATTAGATTGTTTAATTTAATTTTTACAAAAGACAAAACAATAGCCCGAATCAAGATGAACTAGGAGATATTTATTATATCGTAGCTTTTAAAATACAGGACGACTTACACTGCTAAACTCAGATGAAACCTATTCGATTACAGAAAAATCCTAATATAGAGCCCCTGGGCTAGGCTGATATACATTTGATCGTATCATTATTATACTTTGAAAACGTCTGTTTCTCTCTAACGAATCAGGGTTATTCGAGGGGTTATTTATGGTGATTGTCCTATTAAAAGATTTGGAACTTACTAAAGATACATTTTTAAATATTGACGTTAGTTTTGAGTGATATTGATGTCTATATGGCAAATATCTCACACTCTGGTACTCTGTTATACCGGAAGTGCATCTAACTTTATTTTAAATGGAACACCCTATATATTTTTATGTTTTCAGATTCTGCACAAGATTCAAACAAATTTTGTTTATTATGTCCTATACCGAAGCCAAGTGTTTGACATATTTGGTTTTATTTGTCAAAAATGACGTTTTATATATCATTTAATTTGGAATACATTTTTTGTGAAATGGGTCCCACTGAAACTGTTAGCAATTGGCAAATTTTCACAAACTTACCCCTAGTTTTAATGGTAATAACATAAAATATAAAATTTGTTAATTTTATATATTTTATTTAAAAAAATAATATTTGGTAGTTATCTCAATTTCTTTTTAACTTTATTTTCTAAATACTGTATTATCTTTATAACATTATAAAAACTCAGTTAAAGTGGATCCAGTAACACAAGAATTTTGAACCAAATTAAATAACCTTGGATTTTTATGGGAAAAATTAATATAAACATTTTGGGTTATTTTTGAGAAATAAAATGTAAATATCTCACACTTAAACTTAGGCAAAGGACATGATACACAAAATTTGCATAGAATCACATGAGAATCAAATAAATAATAATATGTGTATTCCATTTAAAATAAGGAAGTTGATACCACTTCAGTTTAATCAGAAGTCCCAGAAATGTAAAATATTTTCCATATAGAGACAAATATCACTTAAATCTAGCCCCAAAATTTGAAAAAATCTATCTTTAGTAGTTTTCAAGATCTTTTAATACGACACTCACCGTGATTAACGCCTGTATTCTTTAGTTCATGCCAGTTCAGTAACAGATATTGTGATATTTATTTTATTATATGCATCAAAATATGATATATTTTATTACCTGTCTAAGTTGTTCATTAATAAAATTAGATAAGGTAGGCAAATCCCTGGTGCCCTTAAATCTAACCCCTTCCTCTTGACCAATTTTAAAGAATTTTAAAGTTGGGTACCCAGTAACGTCTTGATCTGAACAAATTCTTAGCATCAGTTGTACAATCCACTTTGCCTATGCGAATATTGCTGTCATCCTCATTTAACATTTCTGCTAGCTGTTCCCATGTTGGAGCCAGCCTTTGACAATGACCACACCTAAATTTTAAACACTTATTAGTTAGTAGTTAGTATTAAAGCAGCCTATGTATGATTTACGACAATTTTTTTACTAAATGATTATTTCCCTCAACAGAAAATAGACCAATCAGAAACAATCAATTTTTAGATAAATTTTGTTTATAGGTAAGATTAAACCCTATGTGCTGTTTAACCGCGAATAAATTTCTGTCATGCAAACTAGTTACAAAATTGAGAGAAGATGTCAAACTTTATTATTAATAAAATTTATGTTGTTGACTTTAGTGTAAGTTTTTCAGGAAATAATCTAGCTGTATGCCACTTGACCTACAATAAATCAATTAAAACTACCCAAATATGTTTTGTGAAGATGGCTTGAAAATATAAATAATAATTTGCTTAAAGTAATTTGCTGATCAGATCTGCAAAGACTTTTTAGTCAAAAACGTTTGTTTCGAGATATCCATCATCAGGTCGTTGGTATTTGAACTAACCCCACACATATTCCCCCCTTCTTTTGCATACATAATTGTTGATTTTAAGTTAAACTGGTGCCACAATATTTGATTTTCACCTTTAAACCTTTAAGGTACCTTCCCAATTTATTTGATGTAAAATGGGCATAGGGGGCGTCCACAAATTACGGACATTTTAGGGAGGGGTCGACAAAATCTTACCAAATCTCACGAGGGGGGGGAAGGGGGGTCTGTAAAATCCTAATGCACTTTGTAGGTAGAAAAGAAAAGTGAAAAATTTCTTTGGGGTCAGAGGCCTCCCCAGGAAAATGATGTATGTATTGTTGCTTTTTTGCTTTTGATGCGGAGGACCTTTTTTTGCTCTTCTATATTTTTTGAAAACAAAATCAATTTCTGGCCCTAAGAAATTGAGAGTTTTTGTATTCCCATTATAAATCTCACGTGAGATGAGATAGGGGGGGGTTAAAGAAAATCTCACCTAATCTCAATTCAAGGAGGGGGTCCAAAATATGGAAAAACACCACGTAATTTATGGACGCCCCCATAGAAACGGGTTTAAAAAGGTCAAAATCAAATATTGTGGTCCACTTTAGCTTTAAATCAAGAATTGTGTACAAAAAGAGGGAGGAATATAGTAAAAATAAGGATAGTTCAAATGTTAACTTTGATGATGGATATCTCGGAAACGAAACGTTTCCGACTAGAGTAAATATTCTTTAAGATTCGTGATTAGCGCCCCAAAAAAACCCCGTATACCAAATTTGATCAAAATCGAAGGTGCGGACAGTTTCTGAGACAATTACCCAAATAAAAGCCCTCGATCGCTGCGCGGTCTCGTGTTTTTATTAAATTATTGTTCATTCAACTATTTTCTAAGAAAAATCTTACTCAAAATATTGTTGGGTAGTTTAATCGATTAAATTTATAGGTCTTGTGATACAATATATGATAATACCCCAATCGCGTCATCATCATAATTAGGATGTGATTTCTTTGTGAACTAACCAGACACAATTTTTCCAAAGCAATTTATTTTTATTGAAAAAGAAGAAAGTATGCTCCACCCTACGGTGAAACCAGTGGTATGGATGTACATATTTGGCGCCCATAGACTGTTAGTTTTTGCCGCCCTTAATTTTTGATACCTTATATATAAAAATAAAAAAAAATTGTGAAGCAGTTTGTCTCCCCGTGGCGCAGTGGACAGAGCTTTGATCTTCAAAGCCAGAAATCGCCGGTTCGATTCCCAGCGGGGAGACATATTTAGAGTAGTAGTTAGTTATAAATAACGACCGTGGTGGCACTACCGCGTTGTCTAAAAGGTGCTGTGAAATGCATAACTGCATGTTTCAGTGCTTGGACAACATTGACGGAATAGGGAAACGATGGGTTAAACATCTAATAACCCGACACCCACGGTACTCTGGTATTTATGCATATGCCTTCGTGGGATGTCAAAAAAGAATGAAATAAAAAAAAATTGAAATAAATCATTTTGCATTTTTTTCTTCTTAATCAAAATAAACAAATTATGTTTATGTAATAATATCAGCTATTCTCTAAATGGAAACAAGAATGCTTAGTGTTGTGGAGGACGCCATTCCCCAGATATGAGATCAATATTCCAGAGGGGTCGGATTTGCGACACATACAAAGTTTATTAATTAGAAGAAGAAAAATACCTTTTGTTCGAAAGAGAAATTAAAGCTTTTTTTAAGCTGCTTGTGGCTATATATGCAGGATGTTACAAACTCGATGCATTAGCCTTGCTATCTAGATAATTATAAGAGATAGAAAGTTGGTTAAATTAAGGCAGAGTTGTGCATCCTAATACTAAATTCATTTGTAACAACTCTTTAAACATTTTTCAACCTTCCTTGGGGGTGGCGGGTAATTACTGCCTTTATCCCCCATCCTTATATATGCCAGTAAACAGTAAAACTTGAAGAGTGACCATCCACAATAATTGATATACGTCGATCAGAAAGAAAGCTAGAGAGCCATTTATTTATTTATTACAAAGAAAAAGAAGATCTGCTGTAGAACTCTTGCTGGCGAAATCCATATTCCCTGTCATGCAAAATTTTGTTTTTCTAAATACAGAATTTGTGAATTAATAAATTTCTCCATTACTTTACATAGAACTAAAGAAGTGAAATGGACCTATAGTTAGATGAAAGAGTTTTAGATTCTCTCTTGGGAATAGGGTGAACACATGCAGCTTTCAGCTCTTTGGAAAAATACTTGTGTTATAAGAAATTCAAAGAGCCAAATAAAAACTGGTGCAAGTTTTGGAGCACATTTTTATTGGTTTATATTTATTCACAGCATCTATTTCCTATACTTCTATTGTACTAAATGAAAGATTAAAAAGTTTTATCATTTAAGTTATTTTGTATAGTATAATATTAATAAAACAATATATCCCGTCTTTTTTGTAATAAATTTGCTTAAAAATTAGTAAAACACCAATATAAAATGTTTATGTCTTATAAGACTGAATCATTCAACACTTATTTGATCAATATAAAAACTTATAGGTAAGCAACTATAGTTAATCTCCTAACACTTGTAATTTTTGGCATAACCATAATAATTCTGTAAAATCTATTGATAGATGATCAGCGTATAGTTAATACTTACTATTTAGGCATACTAGCTATGACTGTTACGATTAAGTTTAAGTAACAAAAATAATAATATGAACGACGAATGACTATGAAAACTATATCACATAATGTTACTAAATAACTTGTTTATTATTATTTTTATATTTGCATTAAATTGTTTAAACATACACAATTGTATATTAACTAATGTGAGGCCCCTTGATGCCAAATCGAACATATCCATTTTAAAATTGAGAAGACTTGCAAAAAAACTGGCACCAAAAGGTATTGAAAAATATATATATTTTTATAATATTTAAAGGGCGATAATTTTATTCTTTAATATTTGTTAAAATGATGTCCAAACTTAAATACATGAATTAATCCGGCGGTAGCAAAAATTTACATATTTGATTTTTCTGGTTTTGCATCTAGGGGCCTCATGTAACTTGGCTGGAACTAATTCACGTAAATGGAAAACCACCTTACAATACTTACCAAGGGGCATAAAACATTATAAAATGGTGTTTCTTTGGTATTTCATCGGCAAAGTTATCAACCGTATATTTAAATGTGTAAATATCTTCATCGTGACCAAGAATCTGAGAAACTACAAAACTACAACTTAACAAAAACAGTAAAGACTTCATTTGACTTTTTGTAATAAAAGTTTAAATAGATTAATTTACAATTTAAACAGGAATACAAAAACTAGACTTCTAAGTTCTACTTTTGCCGAAAATCTAAAATCACTGCTTTTGACAAGAGAATACTTAAATCTTTTCGAGGTTATTTTTTGTCTTTATCATTTTAAGTATTTTATTGAGCCACATTTTTGTGAGAAATTTGTCAGTGCAAAAGTCCATATAAGTTCTACTATTCATTAAGAAGAACGCTTCTGTCGGAACTACTTTTGACAATGTGGCAACATTGGATTCTAGTGTTCTCCATTGAATTAAATACGAGGGCGATTGAATAAATTAGTGTTACTATCATGCTTATAATCGGTTTTTATTATGAAGGATTTCTAGTAAACTGGAAAAAACAACATAGATATTTAAATGTTTTCAGAAACTATATCGGGTCGGTAATATTGCACTGTCCTTTGTATAAAAACCTACGGATTCTCAGTAACAAGCACATATTTCAGTATTACGGTCGTTTAAAATTTAGGCAGTTCCTCAAAAGGCTGACAACTTAAGGTAGTTTTTAGAAAAAATAATCTATTTTAGTTGATTTACTCCCAGGGAAGTTAGTGTGATATCGCATTCCCACATAAAACCTTTGTGCTGTGGAAATAAAAAGTATTACCTAACCTTGCTGGCAATAGTACTACACATGTACTCAAAATGTCGCTGGGAATGCAGAAATATCTGCAACATCAGTCTTTAAATTGAATATCCCACGAAATTTTCGCGATGATTTTCCCAGACCTTAGCAATTACAATTCGAGACATATCGCCAGCTCGTAACTTAGTGACCTGTTAAACAAAAAATATGTTGCAGATGTTACCAGTTCTTAAATAAGATATTGATTGCACCAAATGTAAACATAAGACAATTTTTAAATATTCACCGGCAACTATATTTAAATATAGAAGTATGAAGTCTAAAGAATGTTCTATGTACATTTCAGTGAAACAATTACACAACATCTCGTGACCCATTTTGCTTGCTGGGCAAAATAATATTTTTCTACTGTCCTTTATTCGTTAATAAGTTCATTGAAAAGATGATGATATCTCAAAATCCAGCAATAATTAACGTATAGTTCCTCCATTTTTGATGTATAATTCAATAGAGTCAACATTTATCAAAATATATAAGTAGCTCCAATTAAAAATACTTACTTGAAAATGACAAGTTTATTGTTTTTGCGTTACCTTTTAAGGGACGTCTGTAAATTACGTGAGGTGCTTTATTCAATTTTTTGACCTCCCCTCCCCCTGGTGAGATTTGCCCATCGCCCAATCTCACGTAAGCTATCTATATGTGTTATATGTAAAAGGACACCACTTGTCGTAGAAATAATTTTAAAGAGCAAAAAAACAGGGCCCTCCACCCAAATAGTGACACGACTGCATCACAGAATAATTTGTTTTCCTGTCCCAAACTCATTACATTTTTCCTAAAAAAAATGACGTCATATTTGCAGAAACCCCCATATCCTACAGGTGAGATTTGGTGAGATTTAACCCGACCCCCCACCCTTCTAATTGCCTTACGTATTTTATGAACGACCCCTATATGTTTACCAATACTGTCAATAAAATTGTGTTGTCTGAAAATATTTCGTTTATAAATGGAGTTGGGACACCCTGTATACTAGGAAGATACAGGGTGTCAAAGTAAAAATACATTTAATTTATTTTGATAATTTGAAAACTAAACACTAAGCAAGAGATACATTTAACTATGCTTAAATCACAACTTGCTCCATCATGCTAATGATTTAATGTATCTGTAGTTTTCTGTTTACTATTGATTACTCGACACTCTGTATTGCGACAATCTCTTAGGCGGGGAAGGGGGTTCAAACAGCTTTTTCTACCAAGCAACGCCGGCGTTGGTCCATGTTGGGAAACAAATATTTTCTTCACTTTAATATCTCAAAAGAAAATCTTGCCAATGTTATGTGTGTGTTGTCTGTCATCAATTTTAGGCGAAGAACCAATTCTGAAACGGTATTTACCAATCGGTTATGTTGACGTTTAAACAATGTATTATACGTCAAAGTTGTCACCAATTATTACCGCGGTTATAATCGGTTAAACGCCACAAAATAATGTATATTCAGAAATTAATAAGTTTTGTGAGGCACTGAAAATCTTCAGTAGTTAAATGAAAACTTGAAAACAACTTTTCATTTGCCCCTCGTAAAAGTCATTTTCTTACCACTTCTTTCAACATGACAAAAGAAGGGGGAAGGGGAAACGTCAATGCCAAATTCAACATGGATGCTACAATCTGATCGAGGGTGGCGGTTGTCACACTTCGCTCAAAAATTGCTTCAAATTTTGACATGATTTGCGTCAAAAATAAAATTTAGCTTTTAACATAAAACACTAGTGTTTGTGTGGTGAAGTTTAAAAAGCAACATAATGATCTCTTCAATAATCAGTAGACTAGTGATGTAAGTAAAATTCCATTTTAAAAATATTTAAAATTATATCCTGGAAGTTCTTTGTTTACATCGATAACTAGGAGGAATTTTTAATCAAAACTGCGTTTAAAATCATTGTTTCTGCATTTCTGAACATGTTTGGTTTAAAACCTTGTTTGTGATGTACAATTTTATTGATTTTGGATATTTTAAAGTAACCTTTCATTTTTAAATAAAGTTAATTATTCGTTTTTCTACACGGTGATAAGTTGTCAACACAAAAAATGCGTTATCATTTTTTGTATTTCAAAACATGATCCGATATTTTTTTATTCTAGGTACTACGTCTTTTAATGGATTTTCGAATTTACTTATTTAAACAGCACCAATTATTAAAATAAATTTAGGTTAAACTTTGTGGGGGCAAGGATTTTTAAAATAAAAAGTACATATTGAATTACGTTTTGAATATCCTATTATTTGATGTGGCTAGTTTCAAAGTTTACAAAGTCCCCAATTGGACGTTTTACAATATTTGATGATTATTGAACAAAGAACTTATACTTGGTTCACCAACTACCAACTAGCATCTTTACACTTGTTGCAAATTTATTTTAATGAAAATTAAAAGTATAAATCGTTTAATAGGATATCTGGTAATTTAAAAGTAGGTATATTTGTAACCTTATTTAATTATTTTCTTGAATATTTATATCAAAAATATAAAGTTCGATAATTAATTAGAGCAAGAGAATGCATAAGATTAGAGGAGGCCAATGTTAAATCTGATGTAAACAAAATTATCCAATAAAACTATACCTATATTTTAAGCAAAAAGTTACTTTTCCCCGAAAAAGTTTCAATATCAATATCAAACAGAAGTAACTTTTTTAGCTAAGGGTTTACAGCTGGGTTTATCAATAAAAATTTAATTTGAGTATTAGTATTAGCATTAGTCAGTCATTAGGTTTAAGAAGTTACTTTTAAATTGAAGTGTTTATAAATCAAATTAAATTTTTTAATTTATAAGAAACGACCATGAAATTCCTATAAAATTCAAGACCTAATATTAAAATAAGGGAAAATAGGAATTGCTTATGTACCATAACAAAGTTAAAAACAGAACTTCTTTTATTCTAAGTTTCTGTACCTATTGTTTTTTTAATGTAGCTTAACAATGATACAAAAACAGCTAAATTTAATTTAGGTTAATACTAATACTAATACTAATATCAACACCAAAGTAATTTCTGATTTATAAACTCGGTCTAAGATATCAAAAAATACTTATTTAATCCCTTTATTATACAACGGTCTTCCAACCAAACTCTGCTCTTGGCTCTCCAGTTATCTTTCTAATCGACGTATATCAGTCATTGTTGATGGCCACTCTTCAAGCTTTCACGAAATTAATGCTGGAGTGCCTCAGGGTTCAGTACTAGCACCAACTTTGTTTCTTCTTCACATCAACAATCTTCTTTCTTCCACAACCGAATCCCATTCATAGTTATGCTGACGATAGTACCCTTCACTCCACTTTTCAGGTTCCCAAACCAATCTCTCAACCCGACTTAGAAAGCAAACGCAGGGCGATGCAGATATCTCTTCACAGGATCTCAATTTGATATTGGATTGGGGCGCCAAAAATCTCGTTCAATTTAATGCATCCAAAACACAATCATGTTCCTTGTCGCGAAAAAATCATCAAACACTCATCCTTTGCTTATGAGTGGCCAGGTTTTGCAGAGCGGGGACACATTTAACCTTGTGGGCGTCACATTTGAGAATAACCTTAACTGGCATAAACACATTGTATCTATAGCCACCGCGGCTTCAAAAAGCTTGGATTTCTTTTCCGAGCCAAAAAGTATTTTCTCCTTCCAATTTATACACTTTGTATGTGTCCCAAATTCGACCCTCTCTGGAATATTGTTCTCATGTCTGGGGAATGGCATCCCCTACAACCCTCAGCATTCTTGATGCCATTCAAAGAAGGGCTGTTCGTCTTATTAATGATCCTTTACTTACTCAAAGAATTCCTTCTCTTGCCCATCGTCGAGCTGTGGGAGATCTATCGCTCTTCTATAGATACTTTTACGGCTTCTGCTCCGACGAATTATCCAGTATAGTCCCTCCTCTTGCAGCTCCCAACAGAGAAACTCGTGGTGCCGCGCGTATGCATCCCTATACAGTTCAATTGGACAGGCCCCGAACTTCCCATTTCGTTCGTTCTTTTATCCCTAGAGTTTCTAGACTGTGGAACCTGCTGCCAGCGGAGGTCTTTCCCTTCCCCCCCAAATCTTCAAGTTTTTAAGTCCCGTGTTAACAAACTTCCTCTTACTCCTGCTTAAGACACCCACGGTATCGTTAGTATTTAGGCTTTCAGCCTTCGTGGATTGGTCCAAAGATAAAAAAAGGTGTAATAATAATGGTACTTTCTATAAACCTGTATTACCCGATTTTGTCAAAATTTGGTATACGGGGGTTTTTCGGGTCGCTGATCACGAATCTGAAAGAATTTTTTAGCGGAAACGTTTTGTTCTCGACATCATCAGACTTGAAATTAAAACTAATCCCATTTTTACCATATTCCATTTTTTTGCACACACAATTCTTGATTTAAAGCTAAAGCGACACGCAACAATATTTGATTTTCACCTTTTAAAACCCCGTAACGTTTTTTTACATTATTTTTTGCAATAAATTGCATAGCTTTACATTGATAATGCCGCCACCATACTAACACTTCATGCTTTATGGCCCACTGGGATTGAAATAATTAAAAGTAAAGCAATGCATTTAATGCAAAATAATTTAAAATATGTAGTAAACAAATTTAAATACCATACATATTTAATATAAAATAGGTTTCATCCGGTAAACAGACGGGTGCAGGTTGCTTCCTATTCGGATCCTAGACTATTATCAAAATCAAAATAAATAATAAAAAAACTAGTGAACATTTCTGCTTTTAATATTATTTAGATACCATTAAAAATTTCTATTGGATTTTCTGATTTTAAGGGATGATTTTCAGCAAGGTGGTCACGTCTTGTTTTGATAGGATTTGCGTAGTTTTATATTAATTTTCACAAAGCCCTGAATTATTTTAAAACGAGTTAAAGATCTAAATCAGTAGAAGTGATTGAAAATTGACTCTTTAAAACACATTGTGGACGCCCATGGTCTTGGTCTTTTGTGAGTCGTATGACACTTACATTTTCCTAAAAATAATTAAGGGTATTTGTTTTTCACCTGTAACATATTAAATAAACCCCAATAACAATACCCGCATATTAAATGAAACATAACCAAAATGACATTTAAAATGTATTACATTGTAAAAGCAATTCTTGAACGCTACCCAGGAAAGTGAAATGTAAATGTCCCTTAACCTGGCATGTAACGGAAAATAATTCAAGATGTTAATTTTTATTTATAAACTAATATAAATTACAATTTTAATATACTATAAATAAATTTATAAACAAATCATACTTAATAATGCAATACATTTATAAAAACCTGATGTAGTTTGTGTTGGTATAAAGATATTCTTATTTTGAATTTGAAAGTTTGTAGGTATTTTGTGGTTTGGAGAAAATTAGAAGCTAAATAAAAGAGCCTTAAATGAACAAAGTTGTTCTGACAACCATAGTAGCATCAGCAAAATATTTTGTTTCTTTTAAAAACTTTTAAATCTAAAATTATTAAAATTTCGTTTTGTTTCCCTATTCTTTAAGAGACAAATAGTGAAATGCAAAATCGGTAAGTTGTTACAGCGTTGTGAGCACGGTAAGAATGTAATACAGAGTTACATTCTCCTATTTCTGAACGCTGTAAGACAGAAAGCAGTGTAATAAATAATAATACATTGATGAGGAACGACACCTCTGTAACAGAAATGTAAGAAATGTGTACTTTGTAATGCGGACAAGTCAGCGATAATATTAAAAGGGCTGGTAGAACAACTTAAGCATCCAAAAATATATAAGATTATCTCATTAAAAATCAATGATTTTCGAGATATTTGCACTTTAATAAAAAATTTACAATTTTGAATCTTTTTGTACATCATATAGCGATTCTTAATACCGCTTCTGCTATTTAAGGTAAAGCAAAAGTTTTTATAAATATCGAAATATCAAAAATAACAACAATAAAGCTAGAGTAAAGACCATCCGGGGACACACTGTAGATTTTTCAAAAGAGAACTTTCAGTTTAAATGTTAATCTGTGATCAATAAAACGGCTATTTAGTGGTGCAAAACTGAAATTGAAATCTGATCCAAGAGGACGATTTGAACAAATTTTAAATGCCAATCAACGATTTTTTACTGAGGTCACTTCATGTTTTTCTGAATGCTTTATGGGTGATTCCAGTATTATCGTTGATTATCCGGACACCCTGTATAAAGGTATTACCAGTATTTGAAATATAACTAAAGTGTAGGCGTATATAAGGCAATTTTAATCAAAATAACACATAATTAAATAATTGCATTTAAACATAGTAAGTAAATAACAATTTCTTAAAAAAAACCAAATGACTATTATCTTTTAAAATAATTTTCCAATTGTTTTGAGGTAAGACCAAAATCTTATTAAAAAATAATATAGATTAGATCTTTAAACATTTCACATTTTGTTGACCTTCTTAATGCATTTGACCTTACTTGATTAACAAGCTTCTTTATAGCCCGTGTCTCAAGTTAGCCATTTATTTAAATTAATAAATGAGATGAAGTACTTACTCTTAAAAATTAAAAGTATTTGAAAGAAGTTACAAAATAATGATTACCTGTAATTAAAATACATAAATATGTATGTCTGGAATAGGCAATTTATTGGACACTGGATTTTTACGAATTATCTGGATTTTTTTTGAGATAAGATGGTGGATTGCGTTGCACATTACTTTGTGATAGTACGTATTGACGTAGAAAAAGAAACAAAGTATCTTTGTTTCCATCACTTTTTTAAGATAGTAAATAACTGATTGACATAACAGGTTTACAAGGGAAGAGAAAAACCTCTCTCTGTATATCTGCAGACAGCAGTTCTACAGTCTACGAAACCTTAGGGAAAATTGAAAGTTTTGGGCCTCTTCAGATGGACTAAAATAGGATGCATACAACTGACACTGTCTTGCTCTATTTAAATATTCTAAAGAAGAAAATGTTTTCACTTAACAGGAAGGTAAAGTTTTAAAATGTTTGAATGGAAAACATAAAGTTACCTTATTATTATAGCCCTAATTAAAAAAAAAAACAAATTTAAAAGGATTTTAAAATAGTCCGTTTCAAATCCTTTTAAATACTAACAAACAAGTACTTCAAATACTAGACTTAAAATATGATCAAATACTTCCAAATCGTTTGAAATCCTATAATAATTCTAGGATTCGGAAGGATTTAAAAATTTTATTGGATGGTCTTTTTTGTTAGGTACACGCCTGGAAAGAATGGGACCGCTTCGGTCCTGGTCCCGGGGTATACGAGCTGACCCTGTTCAACCCTATTGACCCCTATGACCTTGCCGGCCGCCTGAACTCGTATTTAATTCGAATTTTTGGGTTTTTTGGGGGTTTTCTTTTATTTTGTTTCAGGCGACCGACAAGTTCATAGGGGTTAATAGGGCTGAACAGGGTCAGCTCGTATACCCCGGGACCAGGACTGAAGCGGTCCTATTCTTCCAGGCGTGTACCTAACAAAGACCATCCAATAAATAGAATCCGCCTAACCAATATAGAGCATATCTTCAATTTAAAAATATTTAAAAACAAAATTCTCTTAGGTACTTTTAAATGCTAAAATAATGTTCAAATTTCTGGTTTTATTAACCAGAATAATTTTTGAGAAACAGTCATCAAATTTTGGTACTTTAAATTTGCCTGATTTGTCTGTAAGTGTTAAAAACCATAGTTTTCAATCCCTTTTTAAAATTTGTTTTGAGGAGTGAAAATGACCAATATTTGTTAGGATAGAAGGTACATGATTGTTAGTATTTTAAAGTATTTGAAATTGAGTATTTTTAATCCTTCATTTTAATTAGGAGTAGATAATATAAAAAATATGTATTTTTAAATATTACCACGCTGCATCAAGAGAGTTGAGACCTTTAGGACATAGGTTTCTATAAAATTTTCAAACAGAATAAATAAATATACTTTAGTTCTTATAATTAAACCATTTTGGGCAACCAAAATGATGGGTCAAGTAAATAAAGCTAAGCACATGCTTTTACTTAAATTAATAAAAGCTAAAATATACAAAATTGCCTGTAACAAAAAAGCAAGTACTAAGGTATTAGCTTTTGCTTAAGTTTATTCGCGTGGCCCGATGATGTAACTTAAGAAAAGTGGTTAATCGAGTGTTGCGTTTTCGCAACGCTCGTCGAAAATGGTTAAGGGCAAAGATGCATTTAAATTTCTCTTTCTAAAATCACCTAAGGTTTCTTCTCGCAAGATTCACCATGTTATTCTGAAACACTCTATCTTTTTAGGAGTGTAACACGACGTAAAGATCGTTTTTTAAAGGTGGTAGACAATGTTATGTTCTCAATAATACTACTTTCTTGGACTTCTATTGTCTTTTTTAAAATTGATATACGACGTTTCGGATGGTATCTATCTCCAAACGTTTTCAACTAAGAACTAAAACTATTATTCGTTGTTTACCGAAGCTTGACCGATTTTTACGGTTCAGCACCGGCTGCTAGATATTTGGTATGTCGATGCTGGGCTTGCTAAATAAATTTTTATTATTTAAAATTACAGCAGCTTTTTTAAATTTCTTCTTTTTTCAGCGGTCTTCTTTATAAATAATTTTGGCAGCCGACTACTGTATGTGGTCATGTTTTGACCAGCATATGCATGTTCGGCAACTCCCGATCTCGACGTTTCACCTCGTTCCGTATGTTTTTTGTGTTCTTTTTCTCTAATTTCTAGTAATCTTTTTGATTTCAAACGTATGCTTTACCACATTCACAGGGAATCTGGTAGATACAGTTGTTAGTCATGTGTTGTTGTCCGGTCTCGTCTTTGTATGAATGCCCCTTAAGATGGTCTGGGATTTAAAGGCTGTTTTGATGTTGTACTTGTTGGCAATTCTGCGGATCATTTCTGAAGTTCCTTTTACATATGAAAATTATGGAATAGTCCTAAAAGTTTGGTCTTGTTAAGTTTTTTTCTGGTCGGTGGTTTTGTCTTGTTTTTATATTTGTCTATTGTTCTCTTTTATTAAAAATAAAATTATTTGTCTCGTATAACTATCCAAAACCCTACTTTTTCTCCCGAAAAAGCCAAGCCGTTAATTCAATATATTTAAAATCACGTATATTTTGAGACACGGTATAGCCAACACGTTTGCTGCCTGTATCTCCATGTGTGGGATTGCTTTATTTCGCTCGTGCGGATGACCCTCATTATACCATAAATAGAAACATCAATGGTATCGCTTGATTTTTGTACCATGATGGTATGTATCTACTGTGTACGTATTGATATGAGGGTTTAATTATATTGCAAAAATTGCCCACATATATTTATTTTTAAAGGAGAAATCAGTAGTTCTTTAAACTTTTAAAGGTCAAGTTGTGTTATTAACGTTTTTATTATTAAAAGAACTCAGTTTTTACATATATAATTTATAACTGCATTTATGTAAATGGTTTAGGCAGACATCAACCTTTAGATTAGAAATAATTGACAAATGACAGATGTGAATGACTAAAGCCGCCGGTAAACAATAAGATCTTTTGTCAAACACGTTTGTCAAACACAAAAATTTAATCGTATGCGATTTTGTTTGATGTGCGTGTCAAAACATAAAAATTGCTTGATACGTTTGATGGACATTTGGATTAATGAATTGTTTGATGTGCATATTTAAAGGTGTTATCTTCAGTTTTTTTTATTATTTTTGTCATTAAGTGAACACAAACATGTCACATGTCCGAGTTAAACAGGTGAAAACATTGTAGCAAATAGAAGGATGTTTGACAAAAGATGATTGGACGCCTGCGTATTTGACAAACGCATTTGACAAAAACTTTGATCGTTTACTGGCTGCTTAAAATAGAATACTTGTCAATAATAGCGAATGTAAAAAGTGTCAGCAGTATAATACCAGTAAAAAATTATCGCAAATATTAAAATTCTACACCTCAAAAATTTTTAATATTTAAGAAATATGGTATCTGCTACCTGTTAGTAATAATATCAATTTGTCAAAAATATAACGTCATTTTGACAGCTGCTATAAACGTAGTAGATCCCTAGAAGTCGAATAGTCCTCTTTGTGTATCATCACCATAGAGATAGATACATAAGGCATTTTAAAAATTGATCCGATGGATTGGGGTAGACCCAATCAGCTCTTTTCAAGATTCACTGGAATTTTCGTTATTTCTGAACACGTGCAGGGTGTCCCACCGGGAACTACCGCGATAGATTTCTCGAAAAGTGCGCTTTTGAAAATTTGGTAACATTATAAAGTCAGTGGGGTACATACAGCTAAAATATTTTGACAGCTCTACCACTTCCGGTTTTACCGGAAGTTAATGTCAACTTCCTTTTTTAAATAAAACACTCTATATATTATTTATTTTTAGATTCTGCGTAGAATTCCTAAACCCAATCTATGTATAATGTTCTATACCCAAGTCCAACCTTTGGATTTATTGTAAATTTTATGTCAAATGACTTAATTGCTTCTAAACAAAAGCCTTTAATATGAGCTGGGGTTGGGTTCCTTGTAAAGAAAGAACTTTTTAGTAGATATGTATCGATATTTTCACAATTAATACAGATATTGGTCAAAATAATCGATAAAAATAGTAATTGACAAAAACCCTGAAAGTCATTGCTCAGTAAGAACTCTTATCTTTTACTTATCCTATCGAGCATTAAAATAAGGGTAAGTGTAGAAAAGCATCGTATTTCAGTAATTTATAGTTTTCGAAATATTACGATCTCACATAGTTTATCCATGCCCTGACAATGCACGTAGATACGGGTAGGTGCACGGGGTAGTTGGTCTGTGACGCCGCATTTTGTCGTCAAGGCCAACTAGAAGCCAAACTAAGCTGTAACTTAAAAGCATTGTTAGAATAGATAAATATTCATTTCTTAATATTTCAAAAAACTATAAATTTTGGGAAATAGATATCCTTATACAAACTTATCCTTATTTTTAATGCTTAATAGGATAAAGTAAAAAAGATAGGGGTTTCCATTTGAAAAAATGGACTTTAAGGTTTTTGTTGTTATAATTTTTAACGATTATTTTTGACCACTCTGTATTTATTAATTGTGAAAATATCGATACAGTCCACTAAAAGTTCTTCTTTACAAGGAACCCAACCCCAACTCATATAAAGGCTTTTGTTTAGAAGAAATTGATGGTTATGTAATGGCTTTGTCAACGTCATTTTTGACATAAAATTTAAAATAAGTCAAAAAACGGTTGGACTTAGGTATAGAACATTATACGTGAATTATGTTTAGAATTTTTCGCAGGATCTAAAAAATAAAGAATATATAGGGTGTTCCATTTAAAATAAGGAAGTTGAGATTAACTTCCAGTGTAACAGGAAGTGATAAAGCTGTCAAAATATTTTAGTTGTATGTCCCCCACTGACTTTATAATGTTACTATTTTCAAAATTTTCCAAAGCGTACTGTTTGAGAAATCGATCGCAGCAGTTCCCGGTGGAACACCCTGTATGTTCCATTTGACCTTCATATATGGGGGCTTCTGTGTCAAAACAAAACATAACCCCTTTTGCTTTGTAACCGGTCGTGCAGATATTTTAAAGCATTTTAACAATATTTATAAGCTGGAAATAAAAAAAAAATTGAAATTATTGTTTTTCTATGCTCTTTTCTTCTGTAATAAACACGATATAAGTTATTAAAACCTTAAAAATGAAACAGCTGATTTTGACCCTTTCTGGTTAATCCGACTAACTCTGACTTTCACCTGGTCAGCAGGATCCAAACCGAGTTAAGGAACCGATCAACTTAGGAACACGGGTAGAGACTGTCCGATCTTTTTTGAACGGGTTTTTATGGATCGGGTTAACCCAAGATCAATTTTTGAAAATATCCATTTGTATATGACCAAACTAATTTTTAAGAATGACCTTCTGTAGTTAGCCGCCTACAGTTTTAATTAACCTTATTTATTTTGGTAGATCCGAAACAAATGTTACTTTTGAAAATTTTCGAATTTCTCAGAATTTATTCACTGGTGAAATAAATTTTATGTTTTATACGAACTTAAAAAGAGTCTTCTGCCCACATTTATTGATTTTTAGCGTAAAAGAAATTTAAAATGTGTCTTTAATCCTTGCGTGTAAAGAAGACTTTAATTAATATTAATGTTTATATACACTTTCACTTATTTTTTTATTTTAAAACAGTGCATGAGCTGCGTAAATAGAAAACTTTTTTTTATATTTACTATACTTGAATTAATAAAAACACATAGGTGTATCCGAGGGGTGTCTCACTAGTTAAAATATTGTACACCTATTCCCGAAATTCCCGAAAATTCTCGAATTCTTGAAAAATTTCTCTAAAAAAAATAATGTTTCTAGAAAATCCTGAAAATCCTATTTCTATAAATTCCCGTAAATTCCTGAAAATTCCCGTAGATTCCTGAAAATTTCCGACGATTTGTACACCTATTCCCGTAGTGAGACACCCCTGGGTCTCTCACTAGTTAAAATTTTGTACACTTATTCCCGAAAATTATCGAATTCTTGAAAAATTTCTCTAAAAAAAGAAAATCCTGAAAATCCTATTTCTGTAAATTTCGGTAAAATTCTGAAAATTCCATAAATTTCTGAAAATTCCCGACGATTTGTACACCTATTCCCGTAGTGAGACACCCCTCGGTCTAATGGTTATTAATTTAATATTTATATTGTTTAAATCACCGAAATTCCCGAAAATTCTCGAATTCTTGTAAAAGTTCTCTAAAAAAATGTTTCTAGAAAATCCTTGAAAATCCTATTTCTATAAATTCCCGTAAATTCCTGAAAATTCCCGTAGATTCCTGAAAATTTCCGACGATTTGTACACCTATTCCTGCGTAGTGAGACATCCCTGGGGTGTCTCACTAGTTAAAATTTTGTACACTTATTTCCGAAAATTATCGAATTCTTAAAAATTTCTCTAAAAAAATAGAAAATCCTGAAAATCCTATTTCTGTAAATTCCCGTAAATTCCTGAAAATTCCCGACGATTTGTACACCTATTCCCGTAGCAAATTTAAATTTCGGATATATTGGATGTTCTTAACTTTTTGATAGCATTTAAGTATTATATTACAATCTTGGTGTTGACAATTAGTGATGTAATATAGGCGTAAGTGACAACCACAGTTCTATAATTGTCAAATGTATTTGACAAACAATTTAATCGTTTACCAGCTGAATACTACTTTATTTTTGTTTTTTAACCCCGCGCCGCGCCAAGCCAAATACATCATTTTTAACCGATTTCAAAAAGGGGGAGGTTATATTTTTGACACCTATGTTTTTTTCTAATGTAAGTACACCGATTACTCCGTCAATTGTGGACCGATTTTTAAAATTATTTTTTTATTTTAAACAGTGAATTTCCGCGGTAGTCCCATAAGAAAACCAAGTCTGGATCGCGAACGAGAAAGGTACATAGACTTATTTTGTTTTTATTTCTGATGTATCGAAAGCTGGATCTAGTAAAGATGGGTCCACATTTATTTCATTCTGAAAGCAATACCGCCAAGTACACAAAAACGATAAAGTAAACAAACCTTTTTAAAGGTACAGAGCGCTTACAGAGCCTGATTTCATATTTTTTAGATAAATAAAAAAAACACTGCTAAAACACGTGTCACGTACTTAAAAACATCCTTTTGTTTCGCATCTGTCTTGCCATAAAACCGTTGGCACGTGGCGTGGAACTAAAAACTCGTCGGGTTGAATATTTTTTGCTGCAATACATCATTGTTCACAAAAGGGTTTAATTACTTTATCATTTTTGTGTACTTTGCGGTATTACTTTCAGAATGAATTAAATGTGGACCCATCTTTAATTATCTGCTCATAGATTATTCTATGCTGGCGATTTAAACAATTAAGGTAGTAAATTTAACGTCAAAATTTTCTAATTTGTCAAGAATTGTCGTCTTCTTAAATTGTGTTTTTGTGTCAGGTGTTTCCGTTTATACCCAATTTATAGGTATTAGAGGCAGTATTTCCGTTTTGTGCGAACAGTTTACTTGAGAGAAAAAGGTCTAGGTATGTAGTAGTATTTTTTAGTGTATGGTCATTGATTTAATAATAATAATAATAAGAAACTAAAAAGGAGACAAATTTTTTGAACTAAACCGACTTCAAAATAAATAAAGTAACTAAAAATTTAAAAATAATGATTAGAACACAATCAAAAGCATGAAGTCATGTTTATTTTTCTAACATACAATCACCACCAAAATTTAGCTTTCTTATAATAATAATAACTTAGATATATGGTGTATTCATCAAGAACGGGATATACTGTAGAAAGTATAAAATTATATTATTTATATGAATAATTTCGCAATAAAAGAGAATTATTCATGTCATAAAATAGCAAATAAAGTATGTTTTTGCAAGTTTAAATTTGGTTGTACAACACAATTCGTTTAGTTTATCCCATAAAATTGGTAGTTAACACTACCACCCAATTCGTAAAAGTAACAGTTAACAAATTTAAATGGCTTGTATAAAATTTCTTTATTTTATTGCATTTTTACTGACGTATTTAATTAAACTACGCGTTTACCTGAAAACAACTTTAGTTTGTTTGTGTAAATGTTTACAAAAGCACAACTGGGTAAAATATTTTGACGTAGTACGCAAGTAATATTTCCCACACGAAAAAGCGGACGAACAACGCGACGTGAAGCGAAGTTCGTCGTAAGCTTTAAGTGCGGGAAAAACAATATGCGCAAGTGTTAGAAACAGTATTTTTTCTTTAAGTGTCTTAGGCTAAAAATATACTGAAGCGACGAGAATAGCGACGCGATTACAGCGCGACATCGCGCCTGAATCAAACGCGTATAATCAAATGCATGCGGACATAGTAACGCGACGAGATTCTCGTCGCTTAACTATGCGTGCATGCATTTGATTATATATCCTCGCCGCTCCACTATATTTTAAGCCTTTGAAAAGTAGAAACCTATAGTCCCTGGCAGAGTTGGGTCGAATACTGAAAATCGGTATTCGAATACGAATACGAATACCGGAAAAAGAACGTATTCGAATACCGAATATTTGAATACTTGGAAGAAAAAAGTATTTAAATACTCGGTATTCATGAACACCCAGAATCGGTATTCAAATACTGGAAACGAAAAGATTCGAATACTATTAAAAAACCTAAATTTAAAGAGCAAAAAAGGTCCTCATCAAATTTGGTTCCTATTTTTCTATTAAAAAGATATTCGTCGAATACTTCTAAAGTATTCGAATACAGAATCCCGAATACTAACCAAAAAAGTATTCTACCGAATACTAACTAAAAAAACCGAATACCCAACACACAAATGTATTCGAATACCGGCAAAATGTATTCTGAATACTATTCAGAATACGACCCAACCCTGGTCGCTGGCCCAGTAATTAAATAGACTTCATGAAAAGAACACTTTTAAAACCTTTTCAGAGGGGTTTCTTTTGACGAGTCTACCATGAATATTCATACCGCTATACCGGGTGACAACGAAATTACTATCCAGCAATTCATTTTTTTCAGTGCAACCGTATATGAGGAGATTATATTGTATCACCGGATGTCAATTTTGATATAATAGCGTCTGTGTATTACTTCTGGTTTAAGCGGAACTGATATAAACTTTAATATTTTTAATAGAACACCCTGTATATTTTTAGGATTTAAATTTTACAGGTTATTCCTGATATAAAATCTAATTGCGTTTGAAAATGTCCAAAATACAGCACAATATGCAGTTTTATGGAAAAACAAATAAACGTCAAAAAAACTAAAAATGCTTAAAACAGTTTTTTGAAAAAGATTTTACTTTTAAAGACCATTTTAATACTACTTCCTGCTTAACCGGAAGTGCTGTAAAATTTTTACTTCTAAGTATTAATACCCCTGGTAATATTAATGGAACACCCTATATGTTTTATAAGATTTACATTAGCTTAAGGAAAAACGGCGTTTGAAAAGTTCTAGACAATGACACAATATCCATGAAACTGTTTATTTTGAGGTCGTTCGAACCTTTTTAAACTCCGTTTTCTCTGAAACTAATAAAGATAGGTTATGGGTATATCATAGGTTTTATATCAGGAATAGATTAAAGAATTTAAATCTTAAAAACATATAGGGTGTTACATAAAATTACCAGGGTTATTATACTTCAAAGTTCAAATTTCCGCACTTCCGGTTAAACAGGAAGTAGTATTAAAATTGTCTCTAAAGGTAGAGTCTTTTTAAAGAACGATTTAAGCATTTTACATTTTTGTGGTGTTCGTTTGTTTTTCCATAAAACTGCATATTATGCTGTCGCTTGCACATTTTTAAACGTCATCAAAACCAAAAAAGTTAGGGTATGGATATATTTAAGGTTTTATATCAGGAATGGCCTGTAGAATTCAAATCCTATAAAATATACAGGGGTGTTTCATTTAAAATATCAAAGTTTATATCATTTCTGGTTAAATCGAGGGTAGTACGCAGATGTTTTATATATATATATATATATATATATATATATATATATATATATATATATATATATATATATCTAAAATTGAAATCTGGTCGTACAATATAATGTTCATAAATTTAAAACAATATACGGTTTATTAAAAAAATTAATTGCTGGATAATAATTTCGTTGTTACCTCGGTATATGGAAGCGGCGCTTTTAATCACCTTGTCAGTGTCAAATGTTTCGGGTGTCGGACTGGGCGGACGCGTCACTTTTTGTCGGATAAGTTTACCACAAGGTTCTACATGTATTTTCAAAACATTGTGCCAGAAATGGTAAGGGTTACAGTCACGAAATCCGCTCAGTCCGATACCCTAAATACGTGTTTAAGCCTTAAAGTAAAGTGACGCGTTTGCCCAGTGCGACACCCGAAACATTGACAGCCACAAAATTGACAGTCTGGGTTAATGTGCCGCTATCATAATATTAGTCCCTGGGCCAGTAATAAATTAGAATTTACGATAAAAACATTTTCTTTCTTACCGCCTTATATGGAAGTATATTTATTTATTCCGCATCAAAAAATATTCAACCCAACGACTACGCCACGCGTTACAGGTTTTTATGGTACGCCAGAGACGAAATAAGAGGATGTTTTTAAGTACGTGATACGTGTTTTCGCAATATTTTTATTTATTTATCTAAAAAATATGTAATCAGGCTCTGTCAGAGGCTATGTGCTTTCGAAAAGGTTTGTTTACTTTATCATTTTTTGTGTACTTGGCGGATTCGCTTTTAGAATGAAATAAATATGGTCTTAACTATACCGCCCTACATGAAAGTATATTTATTTATTCTGTTTAAAAATTTTTAAAACCCATGACCTAAAGGTCATACCTTCTGGGTTGCAGCTATAGTCCCTGGGCTGGTAATGAAATGGACTTTATGATAAGAGCACTTTCAAAACCTTTTAGGGGCTTCCTTTTGACGAGTCTACCACAAATATTCATACTGCCATGTGTCGGACAGTTTTACAACAATGTTTTCATGCAATTTTTAAACATTGTGCCTAAAATCGGGTTACAGTTACGAAACCATAAGGCCCATTGACATGTTTTGAGTATCAGATTGGGCGAGTTTCGTAACTGTAACCGTTACGATTTTTGAAACAGTGTTTAAAAAGTGCATGTAGAACATTCTTGTAAAATTGTCCGACAAAAATTTGACGCGTTTGCCCAGTCCGACACCCGAAACATTTTACGTGGACAGGCTGGGTTAAGCGCCGCTTCCATATACAGGGTGTTCATTTAAAAACTTTCCACTCAAGTTATCTTCGAAACGAGACAGATATGAGAAAATCGCCGAAACACGTCAAGATATTTATTGAGGGGGAACGTTTTTACAAAAAATTGGACGGCGCCCCTTTAACCTCTTAACCACCAGGGCCACCACCCCAAAATTCTTAAATGAGGAGGCGGGTCGAGCGATACATTTTAAGCTCCTGACGAGTACTTTGCAACCCTAGAATATGAAGTCAATATCTTCACCTATTACAGTATGGCGGTACTTTAAATATTACCTAAATGCCATGATTTGAATGGCCATATTTCGAAACAATAAAGTTAGATAAACCTAATGTGGTGTTTTCTTAAAGCTCTTTTAAAGGTCATTTTAATGGTGATACTGGTAGTAATATACAGGGTAGAAGAAAAAGTACATATTTTTTTATTTAAGAACCCTGTATATTATTTTACCATTAAAAAGATCTTTAAATGAGCTTTAAGAAAATACTACATTAAGTACATCTAACTTTATTAGTTTCGAAATATGACCATCCAAATCAGGTATTTAGGTAATTTTTAAAGTACCGCTATTTTGTAATAGGTGAAGATATTGACTTCATATTCTAGGGTTATAAAGTACTCGTCAGGAGCTTTAAAATGATGTATCACTCGACCCGCCTTCTCATTTAAGAATTTTGGGGGTGGTGTGCCCTGGTGGTTAAGGGGTTAAAGGGGCGCCGTCCAATTTTCTTGACGTGTTTCGGCGATTTTCTCAAATCTGTCTCGTTTCGAAGATAACTTGAGATGGAAAGTTTTTAAATGAACACCCTGTATGGCGGTATGAATATTTGTGGTAGACTCGTCAAAGGTACTCCCCAAAAAGGTTTTAAAAGTGTTCTTATTGTGAAGTCCATTTCATTACTGGCCAAGGGACTATGTGGTGGTATGAATATTCGTGGTAGACTCGTCAAAAGGTACTCCCCATAAAGGTTTAAAAGTGTTTTTATTGTAAAGTCCGTTTCATTCCTGGCCCAGGGACTATGTGTGTGGAGGTATGAATATTCGTGGTAGACTTGTCACAAGAAACCCCACTAAAAAGGTTTTAAAAGTGTTCTTATTATAAAGTCCATTTCATTACTAGTGTTGGTTGGTATAGCATAAAATATTCTTCTTTATTGTAGTTCTATTATTAATATTATTTATTTATTTTTGAGTATCTGTTCTTTGATTTTATTAAATGCACTCGCAAAATACATTTAAATAGGTCTATAAATAATTATTTAACTCTTGATTTGTTGCCAAATTTTTGATTTACGCTAGACAGAGATATAGGAAGCCGCCTGGCAAAAATCACATTTTGTTCAGTTTGCATCAAAAGTTTCGATATTTAGTTTCGTAAAAAAATAATTTTGATTTGTGGTTCTTAATTTGGTACTAATCGGAGTACTAAACAAAAAATAAAATGTCACAAAAGATAAACCGGAAGTTCGGGTTATTGTGCATATTTGGGGCGATGCAGTGGTGATATATTTGTGATAAGAATGATTTACCGACTTGACAAGGTAAAATGATTTATTAAAAAACACAAGTTTTAAGTACACAAACCTATTGCTTATCCAAACATTAAGACAGATTTTAAGAATGAATGACAATAATTGTGCTTAATAGAAAACCGATTTTAAATTATTAATATTCATAAAAAAATAATAATAAAACAAATCTTATGTATTTTTTCTCCTAAAATCCTGAGAAACTTTTCAAATTAACAATCTAAAAAACTAGCATCTATGGTACTTAGTAGGTTAAATTAATAATTATAACGATGTATTTTTACTTGCTTAATGCTTTTAGATGTTCCCACTAAAAAAACTTGATTTTGTCGAAAACGCTTTAATATACCGACATCCAACAGCAGTAACATTTTTTTAGCTAAGGATTTAAGCTACCCAAAATTCCTATTTTGATTTCTTTATTATACAGGGTGTACAAAAATTAGTACCATTGTGTTAGGGCTAGTCCGTCCCTGGCGAACTAATGAAGGCAAATGCTTTACAAGAATACCATTTTAAGGAGTAATAACTGGTATTTATCATATTAAAAAAGTATTCCATTGTACCAAGTAGTATAAAAGTTATTAATAAAAACCCATTCCCCAGTGGCGTCCTTTAAGGGCACATCTTAATATATATAAATCTCGTGTCACAATGTTTGTCCTCAGCTTGACTCTAAACCACTTAACCGATTATAATAAAAATTCTCACACCATGTGCAGTTCGATCCAACTTGAGAGATAGGATAGTTTAAATTCAAATTATAGTCGCAATTTTAATTTATTGCTAATTATTTGTCTGTTCGATCAGTTGAGTAAGTAATCAATAGATGGCGCTGCTATGGTAAATCTACGAACGTGTCATATAAGCAACAGCATAATAACCACGTGTGTTGTTGACGCTATAAAATTAATTAAATTTATTTGTAGTGAACGAAATACCGTATAATTCAATATATAATAAAACTAAGTTGATAAACAAGTGTGCCGATAAAACTTGAAAAGGAGTCCCGATACGATAAAGGGACTATACAATGTAATAGTCCTTATCCCCCTCGAACAAGAAAAAGTCCCTGTTCTACCCTAAAGGCGTATTTTTAAAGATATACGGGACTCTTCCAACCCTTCAACTTGAAATTAAGTGTAGTGGCGCCATCTGTTGTCGAGTATTTGAACTTCATTCAGAACAACGGTTATTTGGGTTCATATCAACTCCCGAGCGAAGCCGGGAAGCATAGCTAGTATAATAATAAATACCTAAGGAGGTACTTTAGGAAAATATTTTATATGAACTTATCACATTATTTTTATGCGTCCTATATGAATCCGAGAGATTGCCTACATATTCTTGGACACCCTGTATATCTTCGAAAGTCAAAAATGAGTTTTTAACCTATTTTGGCCTTTTGTCGTGGTAATTTCTTTGCATTTGTATTGTATATCTTTGTTTGATTTTGCTCTATTTGTCAAGGTCCTTTACACGGTCATATCTGTCCTTAGTTCATTTTTAGTTCAGTCGAACTGCCATTTGAGGTTTTCCTATATGTGTCAAAAGAAAACATAAAATCCGTTTTTCTCTGTAGTAACTCAACGTGTGCCCTCTGGCGGTATTTAAAAAAGTACTTTCGTCTTAAAATTTTAGAATATGCAAAGCTCGATTTGTGTGCCAAATATCAACTGAATTGGTTAAAAAATAAATGCAATATGGCGAAAAAACCAAAATAAAAATTTAACTTTGACGGCTTGTAACTCGAAAACGAATGACATTTTGAAAAAATATATATGAAACTCTACCCTTATTTTGTCAAGTAAAATCACCCCTTAAGTATCGTGATCGATTTTTGAATCACCCTGTATACAAATGAACATGTAGAAATAATGTGTTCCTGTGTATTTCTATACAAACTTCCGTTAGTTGGTACGTAGTACCTAGAATACCAGAATTGTTTTTACCGTTGGTTAACTTCCTAATGTGGTGGCCAAATTTGTCGCATGTCGCAGTTAATATAGGTCGCGTATTAGCTTAATGCATTGTTCTCATATACAGGGTTTCCGGAATGGTCATGTCGTTAATAATGGAGTATGATAGAGTAAGCAAAAATAATATAAAACAAAAATACTTCGTTAGGGAGTGCTGTACCGTAGTGATGTTCATAATATTAGAGAGAGATATGGGTTGGTTGCTGTAACGTCATGCGGTATTAACGTAAGCGCTATTATGACAGTTAAGTTATGCGCGATTCGATTTTACCGTCGCTGGTGGTAATAACGTTACCGCATGGAGTAATTTGCGGGCTGATAACGCCGTGTGCTATTTAAAAATAGCGAATAGAATTGCCATGCGCACAATATTTTTCTTTGTTTATTTTTTAAGGTTATATTATTTATTTCGACAATTTCTACAAATATTTGGGTAATAAAGCCACAAAGTAAAGTTAAACTACTAATCTTTGATAAAGCCTTGCTTTTTATTTTGGGATAAATGTCGCAGGTGAAAAAGAAACAAAAAGGTTAAGATTCTCGGCCGACAATGACCTGGCTTTACTGAGAGAATGTCTTAGTCAAAATTCATCTGGAAAAGTGGAAAAATGTACAGTAAAATGTGTTTGAAATAACGGGAAAAACTTTAGTATTCGCACATTAAAGGATCATTTGTTTTTGATTTTGTAAATTCGCAGACAGGTGTAATTAACCGTTCGTAATACGGCGTCTTCCATATCTCTAAAAACAAACACTAAATACCGTATGCGGTTAAAAAAGATAATATTATTAAAAGCAGTGTACATAAAGTTTAAGTATTTTTTGGTTGTGTTCTCTAAAATAATAGACGGTTGCAAATATTTAAGATACTACAATTTTAAGTACAACAGTGTTTTCCTATTTAGTTTTAAAAATTTTAATGTATGTTTTTTCTTTTTAATTTAAATCAGTCCGCCACACTCCTCCATTGAATATTATGTATGTACCTATTATTCGTAGGCTACTAGGAACTACAGAATAAATAAATTAAAAAATCGAACAAGAACAAATAATAAGCAGGTTTAATTGTAAATAATAATAATTAAAAGAAAGGTAGTAATAATAATCAATGAATATTATTAAGTTTGTTCCTCTTACTAAATGAATAAGCCGATTATAATAATACCGATATTTTACTTGCAAGACTAGTGGTTGTATTGAAGGATGATACTTTTGCATACACATTTTAGAATTATTGCAAGTTGCCTTTTTAAGCTCGGGAAATATTAATACCGGCCTTATTTAAATAGTGCTTGTACCCATAATTTAGAGTTATTGCAAATCATGTTGACAGTACCATTAACCTAAAAAAAGGGAAACAATTCTAGTAGATTTTCTTTATTATTTTGTGTTGTAGGGTTAAAAGCAAGGTTTTAGGTATTTTTACTTCTAAAAACTTTTTGCGTTTTGGGATCGACAGTCGTTCGGTTAGACGAACAGTTCCGAAGTTAAAATAAGACCAAAATAAGGCACGACCTAAAACTGACATAAATAAAGCCAGGCACTATACTTAATAAGGCAGTCCTTATCCTACTTTGCATCTGCGCAAGCTCAGATGTCAAAATAAGGCCTTATTTCACTGTGCAATAATTCTCTACTGAAAACCTATTGACAGATAAAAAAATATATGACATTTTAATTCCGACCTAAAACGCAATGCTAAATCTAATATTATTTACAAGTCATGTATTCAAAAATTCCAAAGGAACATCGCTATACAGGATCATTCAATATTGTTGTTAACATCATTAATATTAAAGATAAAAACAATTGACAATCATGTTTTTGGAGTTAAAGAGTACAACTGCTTTTTTTTAATACGCTTGTGTGTTGTATCACCCTTTTAAAACATATTTTTAGACAGCCTTAGACAAATATTACATTTCAATGGTAGGTCCTGAGCCCTACTGTGGTATTCCATCATGCCAGGTAAGGTCGTCCATTAGATCATGGATTATGGGGAATCACAAGGCTGGTGGAGAGAACACAGGACAGCGTCAGGCGAAAGTGTTTCCTGCATCAAGGCTTACTCACATGGGGTACACACAAAGACCTTCTGAATTATAACCGGAAGGCGAAAGTAAGAATAATAGTGGGTCAGCAGACGGGTCGTTGCAGACTGAATAAACACGCACTGGAAACTATGGGCCTGGCATGAAGAGAAACCTATGTAGGTTCTGCCAGGGGAGGGAAGAAGGCTCCTGAGAACACGCCATGGCGGTGCTACTGCGAAGCCCTTTGTCGTCTGCGGTTTTGCAAGGCTGGGTGAAGAAAAGCCTAAAGCGGCAGAGATATACCAAGGGGCCAGTTTCAAGCTTGTGGAGTCTGATTAAACAGACCGGCTTGGATAGCGTGCTCTAACCTATGGACGGAGGACACACAATAAACCTGAGCAGGTTGCAGTGTTATAGGATATGCAATCCACCTCCTAATCTAATCTAATTCCTGTTGCAAATTAAACGCTGTACGAAAAAGGTTTCTTATGATTTTTGCCAACTTAATTTGTTCAAAAGGTATTCGATGTCAAAATCATCAATATTCGATGTTTTTTTCTGTTATTTGAAGATTATAACATTAAATAACTTTGGTACCAATTGTTAGCAAAGACCTTTTTGTAGACTATTAGATTTGCAACATAAACTATCACGTGTCGATATGATATACGTTTATTATGGGATAAGTTAAAAAATGGCAAATTTATTCCAAAACTTTTTTAGAAGCCTGGTTAATTTTTGATGTTTTTGGAACCTTTCAGGACTATCGTGACAGAAAATCAAACATACCGTAAATAAAGACAGTCTGTATACATTTTGCTCGTAAAATCGCCTTTAAGTATAAGGACGGTTGTAAAAATTCCTTAGTTTGCTATTATTATACTGAAGCATTTAGAACTTAGATAAACATCCAAATTCCTTAGGACCAAATATATTTAGTAAACAAATAGAGCGCATTGGCAGCCTATTGCAACAAGATAACATTAACCTAACTTCGGACACGAGTAAAAATAGATCTCTCTCTCGCCCGGAACAGTTGTAGGAGTTAAACTAAATCTAAGATAGTGTCTGAGTTTTAAAATTAAGCGCCTCTATGCCACTGGGCGTCAACGACTCTATTGGAGAGCCATAACTTCCAGAGTATTAGATATATTAAAATAAAACTTGGTATAAGCTTCAACAGGCATGGAAAGAGAAGAGTTTCTCGTATTTCTCACTTTTGATTACCTCCGATTCTAACTGCAAACATTTCTCTAATTTTGAGTGTTTGAAATGGAACAACCCTGCATATTGACATTTTGGTATTCCTAGACCATCTCTAAATAGCAAATGTGACATTTTTAAAATATCGTTTTATGCCTGCACTTCAGTTTTATGAGAGCCATATTTATAGTATTGCATCTAGGTGGCTATGATCCTTTATTTATGACTTTATTTTTAAGCCGATTGCAAATAAATTGGTATCGTTAGATTCGTCAAAAAATCCTTTATTCGAAAAGTGCTTGTCTAAAAGGGTTGCCATTTGAAAAATAATAGTTAGACACGAAAATGTCAATTTGCCAAATTGTTTTATTCCTATCTTTCATATTAATCACTAAAACTTTGCAATTGTATTTTTCTAACATCACCTAGGGTCACTAGATTAATTTGCATCCAATCATGGCCACCTAGATGCAATATTAAAAATAGCTCTAAAAAATCAAGTAGGCTTAAAAACTTTTTAAAATGTCACATTCTGACTTAGAATTGTTTCAGGAATTCAAAAATGTCAAAATATACAGGGTGTTCCATTTACAAATTCAAATTTGAAGCCATTTCAGTTAAACAGAAGTGACTGAAGAGTTAAAATATGCGTAAACTCTCCTCTGCTCATACCATTTACCTATACCAGTCCCATTTTGATATGTCTAATACTCTAGGAGTTATGGCTTGTCTAATAAATTCGTCCACACCCGGTATTTACGTACACATAGTGCCTGCTCGATTTGTTTAATTGATTTTTAATGTGTTGAACATTAAACGGTAGCCATTAAACAAAGAACGGATATTCAAAACACTCTGACTGCTTAAGTATAGTAAATAATGTTCTCCTGTGTCCGTAAAGAAACATCTCAAGGTTAACGTTAAATGCTGAATAATTAAGCTAAGACAAAAAAACTTTCTGTTGATTTGTAAATTGTAAGTGGCTACAAATAAAAAAAAAATACAACGTTGCAGAGCCAGTAACCAAAAGTAATAACAATTTTATAATTTGGTATGTTAATACACTTCTTCATAATATTCAATCCGTTTGCCCAGTTGCGAACGAATTTGGTGGACAAAATCTTATATTATTCGAGAATAAACTTTTTAAATGACAACTTGCTTAAAACTAAGAAGCGTGGCTAGTTTACTCTCAAGAAAAAATGGTGTTTGCCAAAGTTTTTGCTTTACCCTGTGCAAAGAGCATTTCTCTTTTATGAAATTCGCATTTTTACAAGTAAAATTTTTATATAAAGGATGTTTTTTTCCGCAAAATAATTTTTAAAATTGTTTGTACTTTTGCGAACCCCTTTTCGTGAACAGTCACATTGTCGCTACATAAGGGACCCCCCTTATGGGGTAATTATCCCAGGAACGTTAAAAAATGTTGAAAGGATACTTACAGATAAAGGTTTTAAAGTGGTGTTTAAAAGCTGGGAGACATGTTTCCGTGTTTTTGCAAAATAGAACATGTTTTAGTAAATAGTAAATCGTAAATCTGTAGTTTTTAAAGGTGAAGACCCTTTTTTTTTGCTCTTCAATTTTTTTTGCCCGTTTGAGATTTGACCATACAAAGAATGTTCAAATATATTTTGGGCATACCATTACTTTCCCCAAGAAGTGTAATTTATCTGCGCTACTAACAGTGGCGTAGCTAGGTCAGCAGAGGGTCTTGGGGCAAAAACTAACGTTGGGCCCTATTCCCAAAAAAAACTGAAGCAAGCAAAAATGGTCTTGATCTCTTTGCACCTATATTCATAATGTGGTCTATTATTTTTATTTTTTGGTGTTGTTTTTTTATCATTGTTTTGCTTTTAAATTAAGAACCAAGAAAATTATTGTTTATTTCACAAGAATTGTCCGTTTTAATGACTTTAAAATGATTTTAGTCCATTAAGGTTAATTTCAGTAATCAAGTATTTTACAAACAACCAAAAGCATGATAGTTTGTGTTCATGTTTACAGGAAAAACATTATATTAAAATGAATAATTGCAATTCTCACAAAAATACCACTTTTTATACCTGCTAATAAAAATAAACATGTTTTTTTTTTAAATTGTAAGTAATCATTTTTAAAACAATATAATGTACAGGGTGGGCAAAATTTGGCGTTTTTATGAGTTATCTCAGTTATTAATGGAGTTATTAAAAAACCGATAGAGGTGTTATGGGCTCAATTGATAAGAAACTAAAAATGGCGTAGTTAGAATTTTAATCAAATTGTTGTGAGCCAAGAGATACAAGAAGGAAATGGAAAAATTGACGTTGTTGATTTTACCCTACATATCCTTTAATTAAAGAAATAGAAAAAAAGTATAAAAACAATTTTGTAAAACTTTTTCTTCTTAGAATCTATAAAAGATATTCGATTTTTTTATATAGGGTTGCGTTTTTAAAAGGGCTGCTGACTTGATGCTTCTTCTTATGGAACACCAGAGATCTCGTTCACAGGATCTCAATTTGATATTGGATTGGGGCGCCAAAAATCTCGTTCAATTTAATGCATCCAAAACACAATCGTGTTCCTTGTCGCGAAAAAATCATCAAACACTCAACCTTTGCTTATGAGTGGCCAGGACACATTTAACCTTGTGGGCATCACATTTAAGAATAACCTTAACTGGCATAGGCACATTGTATCTATAGCCACCGCGGCTTCAAAAAGCTTGGATTTCTTTCCGAGCCGAAAAATATTTTTCTCCTTCCAATTTATACACTTTAGTATGTGTCCCAAATTCGACCCTTTCTGGAATATTGTTCTCATGTCTGGGGAATGGCATCCCCTACAACCCTCAGCATTCTTGATGCCATTCAAGAAGGGCTGTTTCGTCTTATTAATGATCCTTTACTTACTCAAAGACTTCCTTCTCTTGCTCATCGTCGAGCTGTGGGAGATCTATCGCTCTTCTATAGATACTTTTACGGCTTCTGCTTCGGACGAATTGTCCAGTATCAGTCCCTCCTCTTGCAGTTCCCAACAGAGAAACTCATAGTGCCGCGCGTATGCATCCCCATACAGTTCAATTGGACGGGCCCCGAACTACCCATTTCGTTCGTTTTTATCCCCTAGAGTTTCTAGACTGTGGAACTTGCTGCCGGCGGAGGTCTTTCCTTCCCCCCAAATCTTCAAGTTTTTAAGTCCCGTGTTAACAAACTTCCTCTTACCCTGCTTAAGACACCCACGGTACGTTAGTATTGGAGGCTTTCAGCCTTCGTGGATTGTCCAAAGATGGGCGCGGGCGAGCTTTTTGTCGGACAGCGACAGTAATTTTTAAACTTTGTGCCAAAATGGTAAGACTTTACGAAACTACAATGCCCAAACCGACATGTTTCGAGAATCGGACTGGGCGGGTTTCATGACTCGTAACCATCACCATTTTTGGCACAGTGTCTAAAAAATTATATGTAAAGCATTGTGATAAACTTCGTCCGACAAAAAACGGACGAGTTCGCCCGGTCTGACATCTGAAACATGTCAATATGACAGACTGTCAAAGCGCCGCTATCACATATTGCGTATAAATATTTGTGGTGGACTCATCAAAAGAAACCCTACTAAATAGGTTTCAAAAGGGTTATTATCATGAAGTCCATTTAATTGTTGGCCCAGGCACTATGACACTTTCTTCTTTTATTTTACTTGTAAATTACACCCATTACTTTTTAAGGTTTAGATTAAACATTATAAAAAAGTCGAAATTAATTTATAATTATTAGGAAGTAGCTTTATATTGTAAAGGATTTTGTTTCGTAAAGGCGCATACTTTGGGATCGGTTTTAGTCGTTCAAATTTAGTAGATCAGCAAATATCGAATGAAAATAATTGTGAAAACATATATTTCTTTTAGTGCGTTAAAGTTCGCATTCTCACAATGTAATTTTAGTTAAGCAACTTTAATTTCAAAAATCTTTAACCTGAGATATCCCACACATTTCGATCGGTATGAAATGTTAGTCAAGCTGGATTTATGGATGGACGTTTCTGTTTCCGTTTTTCCGTTTGATGTTTTCAGTTAAAAGATGAAACAACAACAACTTTCCATTTTTTAATTTATATTTTTGTTTACCGTTTCCATATACCATATCAAAACTGAAACGTCAAACGACGATCGATGACGAAACTTCAATCTATAAATTCAGCTCTATTCTCCCATTTGTCTGACTCACCTGCCTTGTGTAAATCCTCGATTTACCCCCTTTAACTACCAGTTTCACAATACGTATTTGGTTAACACTAACCATGGGTTAGTTACCATAGAAACAACGAAACAACGAAACACCGAAATGTGATTGGTGTTGCTAACATAGTTAACACAAAAGTGATGGTAACCATATATTGTGAAATCTGGGCATTAAAGTCAAAAAGCTAACCAATATGGCAAGTTTCTGCACTCAATGATTTTTTATATATCCTGTGGCAGGATAAACGGCTTTACTTTCCGCAGCCATTTCTTCATTTGCGGTTCAGGTAAAGTCAGCTAGATAAAATCTAAACAGCCAATTAAATGCGCATAACAAAGCTGCTGATGGATGCTTGATAAGATTACCTACTTTTATTATGACTTTGGCAGTCGTTAGTAGTAATACATATTATATCATCTAAAGACAAGTCATATTCTAACAATTTATCATTTAAAATCGAGATACGTGCTTCTACAGAAAAACTTCTATAAATGAGCACCAACCCAAAGTTCCAGAAAATAGCTTTTTTAGAAAACGCACGAATTTACTTTCCCAGACCCGCCCGGGATCCAGTTCATTTTACAAACGGGATTAATCCTGCACATGGCATGCAAGATCCCGGTATTGCATTCCGTAATCCCAAGTGTCGATATGTACATAATATGGGAATATTATAATATTGTAATTTAAATATTATAGTTGCTTCCGATAATTATCAGATACGTATTTTTCCAGCAACATTCTATGGATAATTTCGTGGTTTGCAAAATAGCACTTTTACGCCCGCGGCTGAAAGCCCAGCTGTGGGCGTAAAAGTGCTTTACGCCAGAGGTGCAACCATATTTTTGTACGACTGAAATCAAATATACAAGCATTCTCTGTACTTGGGAGAAAATATACCAGCTTTGAAATTGTCTCAAATTGTAATCACTATACTTTTAACATATGTTTAATTAAATAAATTGTTGTTTTACCAAAAAAAAAAAAATGGGGCATTACTCAATCTTTATTATTTTCCTTATATAAATTTGTAAACAGCGGCGTTTTTGTACTTTTTGCCCTAGGGCGTAAAGTGCTATTTTACGCCCTTATTTGCAAATGGCGAGTGTTTTTGATATTTATTTGCCCTAGGGCGTGTGCAATTTATGCCCTCAAATGGGGCGCAAAAATGGCATTTTTACACTGGTCACCAAAAAATTATATATACACTAAGCACTCTAAGGTTATTGATACTAAACATCAGCGCACACCGGATAGCGGAAAGTGTAAGAGCGATGCCTTTGATTTTTATGGTAGCATATAAGAATTTGTATTTTTAAATGAGACGCGCAATATACGTATAAAGCCCTGCTGCTGCTCGCTTGAACTAAACAAATATTATCCGCGGAGGGTTTAATGTATATAAACTGGTTACAAAACGCTGTTTGCCACAAAATAATATAGCCACTACCGACTACCAGTAAAGAGATTTAATACTTCTTCTCTCGCCGCTTCCGCTTGTGCTTTTCAGAAGCCGAGGTCTAAGGTGAAAAATAACGAAGCCGGTAAAAAAGATCACTCAACCCCTCCAACATCAAAACACTTCCCCGCAGGCTCTCGAAATTCTATGCAGCCTAAAACATGTGCTTCATTTTCTGATTTAAGGTAAAAAATTAGAGCCCATTTAGATTTTATAACCTTGGCCCTAACATTTTTGATGTGATTCAAATGCAACTCAATTTGATGGCAAAAATTTATTGCTGGGGTATGAGCTGTCCATTAAGAACTTTTATGCCATCCTGTACTATGGAATTTTCACTGTATATTTCTCGAATATTCTAGATCATTCTTACCTTCCACCATACTATAAAAGGGCGACGGGAAACCTCGGATCAGTCAGTATAAATTGACTTTTGTGTTGTAAACTTCGAGACATTGACAAGAGTAGATTTTGCTGTTGCGTAACCATAGTTACGTTGCCATTATGTTAATAAAGGTATAAAAACGAAGACACATGTGTTTTTATACGAGGTGATTCGGAACATTTGACGTCATGAAGCGGAAATCGCAGGATACCCAAGGAAGCCGAAGTGGTAAGAAGAGTGGAATGCCAGTTGAGACAAGACAAAGACAGCAGGCAGTTATGGAGGAGTTAAGTGACACTACAACTAAACAAATGCATGGAGAAACAAGAATCCCTGAAAGAAGACATTAAAAATGAAATGAAGACCAATTTAGAAGAAATGAAGAAAAGTCAAGAAGAAATGAAAAAAGTCAAGAAGAAATGAAGACAAGTCAAGAAGAAATGAAGACAAATCAAACAGAAATGAAGCGGGAAATCAAAATCAGTCAAGCAGAAACGAGACAACAAATCGAGAAAATTCAAAAAGACATAAAAAAAGGACAAGAACAAATGAAGCAAGAGATAAAAGAGAAGATAGTAAAGATTCGAGAACACCTGAGGGGAGAATTTCATCAATGCCAAGATGAGATGAGAAAGGAAATGTTGCTTGAAATAAAAACTTTGCAAAGAAGATACTAAAGATGAAATGCAAGAAATACAGCAGTTAGTTGAAGACAAAGTTAATCAAGTCCAAGGTCAAATGCAACATGAAGTGCAACAATTACACCGGCAAATTCAAAATATAGCCAGTACTGGTGTCGTTTCAGGATGTGGTACTTCAGGAACTCTTATGAAACCACCAACTTTTGACGGTAAGGTACCGTGGGTTACGTACCTTAGACAATTTGAAGCTGCTGCGAACGGCAATAATTGGAGTTTACCAGAAAAGGCACGCGCACTGGTGCTTGCTTTACGAGGTGAAGCCATGGAGGTATTAAGAAATATTCCTGAAGAAAAACAAGGCGACTATCAATCAATTGTAATGTTCCTGGAAATGAGATATGGCGAGACACATTTGCAGGAAGTTTATAAGGCGCAGCTCCAGGGACGAAGACAGAAATATAACGAAAGCCTTCAGGAATACGAAGCTGACATCGTACGTTTAATTAATCTGACATACCCGACATACCCAGAAGAAATAAAACAAGAACTAGCCGTGGGTAGTTTCATTGAAGGTCTACGTGATTCAGATATGAATCAGGCTTTAAGAATGGCCAGAATTAAAAATGTCTGAAGCTCTTGCCTATGCACTTCAATTTGAGACAGCTAAGCAAACATCCAGGAATCAGCCAAGACTTAGAAGAACGAATTTTGTACTCACAAGACGCCAATTCAAATGACGAATTGTCCAGATTAATAAAAGAATTACAAGAAATCGTACGTAAAAAGCAAACCGATGGGGATAACAGTATGACCTTCCGACGAAAAAATGGCATCCTGTGCTGGAAGTGTGGCAAAGAGGGGCATATTCAAAGAAATTGTACCAAGTCAAATGCCCTTGCTAGCGATCCGAAAACTCCCAGTAGCCAGCTTCAAGGGGCGAAAGCTGGCTAGGTGCTACCAAGCCCCATCAACAACAATAATTAGAGTATCCCGGCTGCAGAACAATGGCTCCAGCTTGGTAGTACCTGGAAACGTATGCGGTCGGGAATGCGAGATGGTTCTAGACACTGGTTCCACACATACCATCGTGAGGCCGAACATCGTTGCTCACTGTAAAATATTCCGCCCTGAAAAGAATTACCTCTTGGAAGCTGCTAATGGAGAAGTTATACCAATTAAAGGCATACATGAAGCCAGAATAACCCTAGGAACAACAACATTTATCCATGTCGTGTTTGTTGCCGACATCCTGGACGAAGTTATCCTTGGCCTTGACATTATGGAGAATCAGAAGTTTGTACTAGACCTTCCACAACGGGTACTGCGAACAAATAATGAAGAGATCGTAATGAGATTACCACGGAGGAGTGAAGCTTCGATTCGAGAAGTTATCCTCACAGAAGATGTCATTCTACCGCCAAACTCAGAAAGCATCATACAGGCAAGGTTTGAAGACTCAGAAGAAGGTGAAATAGTTTTAGTCGAACCAGTAGAAAATTGTCCGTTATACGCTAAAGGAATTCTACCAGCAAGAACTTTGGCGCAAACCAAAGGAAATATGGTATTTGTGAGAATGATGAACCTGAAAGATTTCCTCAACAGGTTAAAATGGGTGACAAAATCGGTACCTGTCAACCTGCAGCTATGATAGTTACCTATCCCTGTACCACACCCGCAGGAGTCTCCACACCGTAAACTACCTGATGCTCTACAAGACCTGGTGATTTCATCAAAATCCTTGTTAGACCCAGTCCAAGTATCTATGCTGGAAGAACTATTAAGAAGAAATCAAGATGTTTTCTCTTTATCCGAAAAAGATTTGGGTAAAACCAGTGTAGTGCAACATCGAATAAATACTGGAGACGCATCACCGATAAAACAACCGCCCAGAAGAATTCCTTTAGCCAAGAAAGAAGAAGTTGAAAAGTTACTTGAAGACATGCAAAATCAAGGCATCATAGAACCATCCCAGAGCCCATGGTCATCTCCAGTAGTCCTAGTTAAGAAGAAAGATGGTTCCACCAGATTTTGTGTTGACTTCAGAAGACTAAATGACGTCACGAAGAAGGACAGTTTTCCACTACCACGAATTGACGATACCCTAGACACACTGACGGGGTCAAAATGGTTTTCCACATTAGACCTAAAAAGTGGCTATTGGCAAGTAGAACTTCATCCGGAAGATAAGGAAAAATCTGCTTTCTCGACTGGGACCGGACTGTGGCAATTTAATGTTATGCCCTTTGGACTATGCAATGCCCCTGCTACATTTGAACGTTTGATGGAGTTAACACTACGGGGACTAACTTGGAAAACATGCTTAGTATATCTTGATGACATAATAATTCTTGGAAAAACATTTGATGACCACCTGAAAATGTTGAAGAGGTTTTTCAAAAGCTTAGATCCGCCCAGCTGAAGCTTAGCCCAAAGAAATGTCACCTGTTCCAGAAAGAAGTCAAGTACCTGGGGCATATAATTACAGAAGAAGGAGTAAGAACCTGATCCAGAGAAGACAGAAGCTATCCAGAACTGGCCTATACCAAAGAACAAGCATGAAATTAGAAGTTTTCTGGGATTGTGTACCTATTACAGACGGTTCATACATGGGTTTGCTGATATTGCAAGACCATTACATCGTCTTACGGAAAACAACAACAGCTACGAATGGACTGAAGATTGTCAAGCAGCTTTGTACACCTAAAGAAAGCCCTGTGCAATCCCCTGGTGTTGTCATATCCACAACCAAATCAAACATTTATTGTGGACACTGATGCAAGCAACACTGCTATTGGTGGAATTTTGTCACAGATGCAAGATGGCCAAGAAAAAGTAATAGCCTATTTTAGCAAAGTCCTTTCCAAACCTGAACGAAATTATTGTGTCACCAGAAAAGAACTTTTGGCTATTGTTAAATCCCTAGAGCATTTTCATAAATACCTGTATGGCCAGAAATTCCACCTAAGAACGGACCATGCATCACTTAAATGGTTGCTTCAGTTCAAGAACCCTGAAGGTCAGATAGCACGATGGCTACAACGCATTCAAGAATATGATTTCAAAATTGAACATCGAAGGGGACTGAACCATAAGAATGCTGACGCTTTATCAAGACGACCTTGCCCGGACGATTGTAAACACTGCAGCAGACGAGAAGAACATGAAGATCCTGATGAATTTCACTGCCGAAGAACACGTCTCCAGTGCTCTCAAGAATGGGATCCTAAGATCTTGGCCAAAGAACAACTAGAAGATCCCGATCTTGGAGACATTATCAAACTTAAGACAGAGAATTTGGAAAGACCACCAATATCAGAAAATAGCCTCCAAGTCTCCAAGACATAAAGGGTACTGGGCCATATGGGACTCTTTGATTATTAAAGATGGCCTATTACAAAGGGTCTGGGAAAGTTCTGACGGCAAAACCCATAAACATCAGATAATCCTACCAACCAAAAGGATCCCTGAAGTATTGCAAGCCTTGCATATAGTGTAGGAGGTGGCCATTTCCGGAGTTATGAAGACTCTTGAAAAGGTTCGAGAAAGGTCTCTCACTGGCTGGGAAGCCGTGCAGACGTAAAAGACTGGTGCCGAAGGTGTAAGACCTGCGCCTCCAGCAAGGGACCCAAAACACGAAGCCATGGCAAGATGAAGCAATACAATGTAGGGGCACTCTTTTGAAAGAATTCTGCCATAGACATAGCAGGGCCACTTCCAGTTAGTGAATCAGGGAATCGCCATATATTGGTAGCGATGGATTACTTTAGCAAATGGCCAGAAGTCTACCCAATCCCAAATCAAGAAGCTATCACTGTTGCCGATGTATTATTTCCAACAATGGATTTGTCGCTATGGAGTTCCTAGAGAAATACATTCCGATCAAGGCAGAAACTTTGAGTCCGATCTTTTCAAGAACCTTTGTAATCTCCTGGGAATCCATAAAACAAGAACAACACCTCTTCATCCCCAGTCCGATGGTATGGTAGAGCGGTTTAACAGAACACTTGATAACCACCTGAAAATTAAAGTAAATGACCAACAAAGTGACTGGGATAACTGTATACAGCCGTTTTTATTAGCATACCGCCCGCGATTCACGAAACTACTGGCGAAACACCCTGCTAAAATCATTTTCGGAGCGGAAATATGCCTTCCAGTTGACTTGCTTACAGGACGACCTTCCACCAATGAAGAACCAGCAGAAGACTATGAAGTCAACTAAGTAAAACAGCCAGCAGAGGATACATGAAGAGGTGCGTACCAAGTTACAAAAAGGAAGTGACCGTATGAAATCCCGCTATGACTTGAAAGCTAACCATCAGGGATTTGTCGTCGGTGAAAAAGTTTGGTTATACAATCCAAGAAGAACCAAGGGGCGTTCACCGAAACTACAGAAGTCATGGGAGGGACCATATAAAGTGGTGACACGGCTTAATGATCTGGTGTACCGTATACAGAAGAGTCCACAGGCAAAGATGAAAGTAGTACATCTAGAAAGGCTAAGCCGTTATCAAGACAGTGGAAGATACTTGATCGAGACGATCAAAACTTCTGAAGGGGGCAATGTTACAGACTTTCTAAAAAATGTGTTTAGGTTATAGAATTTTAGAGAGTTAGGATCATTTAATTTAGTTTGTTAATTTATTTAAATAATTTACCTTAATTTTTCCAAGTTCTTTCATCACTTTCGAAGGTTTCCGAAAACGCCCGAATTATCCATTAATGAACTTTTGATGCCATCATGTACTATGGAATTTTCACGATATTTCTCGAATATTCTAGATCATTCTTTTACTCTTCCACCATACTATAAAAGGGCGACGGAAACCTCGAGTCAGTCAGTATAAATTCGACTTTTGTGTTGTAAACTTCGAGACATTGACAAGAGTAGATTTTGTCGTTGTTGTAACCATAGTTACGTTCCATTGTTAATAAAGGTATAAAAACGAAGACACGTGTTTTTATACGAGGTGATGTAAAAAAAGGCAAAAATTAAATGCATTATATTCTATTTAGGCAATTCGTTGTCCTTCTAAATTTTAATGCGTCTAGTGTCTCAGTAGAGCCGTAGTGACACTTTTCCGGAGATGGGGTCCCCATATCACTCAAAATGTTTTCTACTGTTGCACTGAAGAAACCCCTTAGAAGTTTGATCCCCTAGTTCTTGAAACACCCTGTATATATTGACAAAGGGTTAAAAATAATAAAAGTAATAAAAGCGGTGTAAATTAAAAAAAAATGTCAAATTTATCTATATAGTTAAATTTCTAATTCCACAGAAGAATTCTGCTTCCTTTATTCTTCTTCATCATGGGTGTAAGTAAATTACCTCAATAATGACAGATTGCCTGTCTCTTCATTAGAATCGGATAAACCCTTCAATTGTTGTTGATTTAACATTGAGCACTGAGCTGTGCTGACAATTAGCACATACGACCGAACAAAATAGTCCATCCCCTTTTGAACCACATTTAGCACTACATCCCTTTACGAGCGCGAAATAGTGTGTCCATAAGTTTTTTCAAGCGCAGGTGGAGGAGTAAAGGTTTGAACTGGTTCTAGTGCATTATCCACCCACTTTCAGCTCCAGTTTTTGGACTTAGCTGTAACCGGAGCCACATTTAAACTTGGTCCTAAGTCTAATCGACGGTATATCAGTTATTGTGGACGGCCATTCTTCAAGCTTTCATCAAGTTAATGCTGAAGTGCCTCAGACTCAGTTCTGCATCAACATTGTTTCTTCTTTACACTCAACGACCTTCTCTCGTCCACAACTAATTCCATTCATATTTCGCCGACGATAGTACCCCTTCACTCCAGTTTTCAGGTTCCTAAATCCATCACTAAACCTGATTTGGAAAACAAACGCAGAGCGATGCAGATATCTCTTTCGCAGGATCTTAATTTAATATTGGATTGGGGCGCCAAAAGTCTCGTCCATTTTAATGCATCCAAAACATAATCATGTTCCTTTGTCGCGAAAAGAGTCATTAAATAAATACTCATCCTCTACTTAGAGCGGCCAGAGTTTTACAGAGCAAAGACACCTTTAATCTTGTGTAGGCGTCACATTTGAAAAGTAACCTTAACTGGCATAAACACATTGTATCTATAGCCACGGCAGATTCAAAAAGCTTGGATTTCTCTTTCGAGCCAAAAGTATTTTTCCCTTCTAATTTATACACTTTATATGTGTAATCCGACCTGCTTTGGAATAAGTCCCGTGTCTACAAACACCCTCTTACCTCGCTTAAGACACCCACGGACGTTAGTATTTAGGCTTTTAGCCTTCGTAAACACGTAGTTTTAGTGGTTTGTTTTTACCCAACCTTCTTATATTTTTAATATTTGATATGTGTAAGATACGCGTACGATTAGAATTTTTTTGTATTACACCTTCGGTGCTTGTATTAGGTGGTGTACTTATACATCATGACGATTACAACTTTTTAACTTTTGAATCGTTATATCTTAAAAAAGGTGGCTTTTAGGAAAAAAGTAGTAAAACATTTTTGTAGATAATTTTCTGATCTACGATTCTTGTTTAAGCTAATTTAATGATAAAACTTACCGTTTCGCTGCAAATCCTGAAATACCTGTTTTTGTAACCTTTGTGACAAGTTTTCTCGGGTCTGATCAATGAGGACATTTTACATTTTATTTATAATGGAAGTTTTTGAACAGTCCCTGCCAATTTTCAGCCGAGTTGCGAATTTTTTGTAACCTGACTACCAGTTTATAGCTCTCTAAATTGACGTAGTTACTTTGCTAAGGGGGTATCCCATCTCGTCACACTTCATTAGGGTCAATTTTATGACACCTTGGTCGGACCTTGATAATGACCCAAATCGGTACACAGAACTCAATTGCACAAAAGACATATATAAAGTGTATTAGTCTGGGTTTAATTAGGGAATTAAAAAAGAGGCGTTGCTACCTGAACTAACTGTCTGTAAGCGTGTGTATTAGTTCTGGTTTACTGAAGGAATAATAACTGTTTTATTTAGATATTACCTAGATACGAATAATTTCCTGTGCCTCACAGGTAATAAAAAGACCTATATAAAGTGTATTAGTCTTGGGTTTAATTAGGGAATTAAAAAAAAGAGGCGTTGCTTACCAGAACTAACCATTCGTAAGTGTGTATATTAGTCTTGGGTTTACTGAAGGAATAATAACTGTTTTATTAGACATACCTAGATACGAATAATTTCTGTGCCGAGTTGTAGAACAGACTACCTGCCTACGTATGTACCGACTTGGGCTATAATTATTCCATTTACCTGCTTGTTATGCCGAGTTGGGCATCGCCCTCGCTAAGAGCATCCGTTTTTGACATATTCCAAATTAAACGTTTTATTCCACACATTTCTTAAGTTTTTTTTGTTTTTAGGTAAAATGGATGATGTATTGGATAGTATTTGCCCTTTTTACTTGCACAGAAACTATCACAGATATATTCCTTAGTTGGTAAGTACTTGGTTGTACAAAATTATTTTAAGTTATCTTTATAATAAAGATTCTTTATTGCTGGGGATTTTTGAGTAAAATAGTACATCTCTATATTTTGGGCACTTTTATATTGATATAATGAATACGACCACGTAAGAAACTACGGTTACTGACTTTTTAAACCAATGAAATATATTTATTTTTTAAATGTTTTCTCCATTTATAGTACCACGCAGCATATATTTGTTTTTGTGTTCCAATTTGTAGTTTTTAATCTGGAATCTTTTTTTTATCAAGTAGCATAAGAAAAAATGTTTTATTGTTTTCCAACTTACCTCAAAATTAATTTGATTGTTATTTGAAAATTGCAAGTACTATAAAAAGAAAATATTTACGCTGATCTATTTTTAACAAAAAATTATTCACGTCACACTTAAATAGGCGCGAAGATAAAAGTAAACATATTTCTATAACCTGAATAATCCGTAATACTCGTATTTTGTCAGGTTTTTTTATTAATATATTTTTATTTTAGGTTTCCATTTTATTATGAAATAAAAATAATACTAGTTTATATGGTTGCTTTCACCAGCTACGAAAGGATCCAGTATACTATACAGGAAGTTCGTGCATCCTATGCTGAGCAGTAGGGAACAGGTAAATACATATTTGAGATACTAAGAGTCCATAAAACAATGGTAAACTTAGTTTTTGCGAGATTACTTCTCTAAATTATATCGTTATTCAAAGTCTTAATGACTTTTTTTCACGAATAGAAAATAAGCAATGACCGTCACAAGACCTTCGCGTCTCCTTGATTGTATCTTCATTGCTACATGAAACACTTTAAGTCAGTTTTAAGTCTGCGACAATATCCGAATGACGTTTCTTTAAAGGTGTTAGGCATTCCTGTGGTCCTGATACCACTAAAATATTGCACTTTAATAGTCTTTATTTGAGATTAGAACTCACCTCTGCCTTTTTCCGAGTTTTTAGTTAAAACACTTAATAGACAAATACAAACCTCAGTATACAGAATACCTGTACTTGACAATACTTACACTAAAATTATAATTACTATAACAGAAAGAAGCAAGGGGCGATATGTACTCTATACAGGGTGTCCAGCTAATAATGGTATACATCCACCACATATTCCTTATCCCAAAATATCAGGTTTTAACTAAAAATACATAAAAGTTGATTATTAGGAAAATACAGAAGGCCAAAATGAAAAGAAAAAATATATTTTAAGGCTTTTCTGATACGTTTTGAATATTGTGATAGTATTGTAGGAGTTTTTGACATAAACTATCCAGACCCAATATTAATTTTTAACTTTAAGGCGTTACCTAAACTACTTTAAATTTTTCAACTTTTTGTGCTACCCTGTTTTAATATCGTATCAGCTATTTGTACAAGTATATTGGTCAGTAATTCAATAACAAAACAGGCACTATTAGTCATCCAATCCGAAACGTTTACATGCCAGCATTCGCGTTAGACTGTCTCCTTTCTACACATTGCCCATGAACTACTTCATTTAGCTGATTCTGTATATCATCCAAGTAAACCTCCCATGCTTTCTACACAAAAAAGATATGCTGTAAGAAACGCTTCGAGCGACTGTTTAAGAGATAATTGCGTTTAGGTTGTTTAATGAAACCAAAAATGTCTTAAATTACAGCGTATTAGCTTTAACTACAACAACCCTTACTTTTTGGTTGCGCTAAACAACTTAAACCCAAATATCTTGAAAAGGGTTGCTGAGGTCCATTCTCACAAAGTATACCTTTCTAAGCATGGGAAAGTTTACTGGTTTACTTAGATGGTACACACAGGGTGCCACAAGGAAGTTGCAACGTTTTAGAGAAATTCATACAACTTATTATCAGATCCGAATACCTCATGTAAAAAGCCCTTATATAGATCTTTTCAAGGATGTTCAATGTTTCGTCATACATTGTTGTTCTCGCTTCATGTCGTCTAAATTAAGAGTGATAAAAAAATCGTCATTAACGAGTAAAGATAAAAAAAGTCCATAATTTTGTGTTATTAGGACGCAAAGGATGTTTTGAATTTGCTCTTCTCATCTTCGAAAAATAAAATAATAAAATAGGCGCAATCATATTATCTATGCACATTTTTAATAGGGTGTTAACGAGTAAAGATAAAAAAGTCCATAATTTTGTGTTATTAGGATGCAAAGGATGTTTCGAATTTGCTCTTCTCATCTTCGAAAAATAAAATAATAAAATAGGCGCAATCATATTACCTATACACTTTTTTAATAGGGTGTTAACGAGTAAAGATAAAAAGTCCATAATTTTGTGTTATTAGGACGAAAAGAATGTTTCGAATTTGCTCTTTCTCATCTTCGAAAAATAAAATAATAAAATAGGCGCAATCATATTACCTATACACTTTTTAATAGGGTGTTAACGAGTAAAGATAAAAAAGTCCATAATTTTGTGTTATTAGGACGCAAAGGATGTTTCGAATTTGCTCTTCTTATCATCGAAAAATAAAATAATAAAATAGGCGCAATCATATTACCTATACACTTTTTTAATAGGATGTTAACGAGTAAAGATAAAAAAGTCCATAATTTTGTGTTATTAGGACGCAAAGGATGTTTCGAATTTGCTCTTCTTATCTTCGAAAAATAGAATAATAAAATAGGCGCAATCCTATTACCTATACACTTTTTTAATAGGGTGTTAACGAGTAAAGATAAAAAAAAGTCCATAATTTTGTGTTATTAGGACGCAAAGGATGTTTCGAATTTGCTCTTCTTATCTTCGAAAAATAAAATAATAAAATAGGCGCAATCATATTGTCATACACTTTTTAATAGGGTGTTAACGAGTAAAGATAAAAAAGTCCATAATTTTGTGTTATTAGGACGCAAAGGATGTTTCGAATTTGCTCTTCTTATCTTCGAAAAATAAAATAATAAAATAGGCGCAATCATATTACCTATACACTTTTTTAATAGGGTGTTAGACGAGTAAAGATAAAAAAAGTCCATAATTTTGTGTTATTAGGACGCAAAGGATGTTTCGAATTTGCTCTTCTCATCTTCGAAAAATAAAATATTAAAATAGGCGCAATCATATTACCTATACACTTTTTTAATAAGGTGTTAACGAGTAAAGATAAAAAAGTCCATAATTTTGTGTTATTAGGGCGCAAAGGATGTTTCTGAATTTGCTCTTCTCATCTTCGAAAAATAAAATAATAAAATAGGCGCAATCATATTACCTATACACTTTTTTAATAGGGTGTTAGCGAGTTAAGATAAAAAAGTCCATAATTTTGTGTTATTAGGACGCAAAGGATGTTTCGAATTTGCTCTTCTCATCTTCGAAAAATAAAATAATAAAATAGGCGCAGTCCTATTACCTCTGCACTTTTTTAATAGGGTCTAAAACGTTAAAATTTAGATGACTACATAGTTTTTTTTATACTATAACCACGGCAGAAAATATTGTTATTTTCTGCCGTGCTATAACCATGAACAACTTAGGTAACACAGAAAAACACCTTTGTCATTTTTGAATATTGGTAATGCATGATTAGCGAGGTTTTTATGCTCCACGAATTGATCTCGTTTATATTATAAATAATGGGAAGGTCTTTAAATTAGTCGTGAAATAATAATAAATCAGCAAAATAAATGTTTACTTTTTTTAATTACAAATTATTAGTTTTGTCGACCTTGATTATAATTGAAATTTTGTTGATTTCAAATCGTGATAGGAAGTTTTTTATTTTATCTTTTTTTTAGGAAATTGATGAATACATTTCGAAAGCCAAAGAGCAAAGCTACCGGCAAGTCCTTGATTTGGGTCAAAAAGGAGTAACAGTTCTTATGCAAACTGCCATTAAGGTAAGTTTTTATTTTATGTATAAAAATGTTTAAACCAGCTCAAAATTAAATATCTTTGAGATATTTTAAAACTTGTATGTATGAGGGGTTCCATTACCATAACTAGCTCATAATAAGTTTTTATGAAAACATTAAATCTTCTTTTTAATTTTGAGCATGGTTTGACTTTTGGGTGTCAGAACTTGCGCATGTTAGTGTCTTAACCAATCTTTTTCAATCACGCTCACAGCTTTTTGAGTTTATTTTGCAATCTTTTTATTTCTTGCGATATAATTCTATTATTTTTTAATTTGTTTTGCATGATGTACTCACAATTTTAAAACTTAAGTTGTCTATGAAAATGTAACTTCTGACATATTTTAAAGAGTGTTTACTCAGCTTCAAGTTAAATTAAGAACTTGATAACAACTGTATTTTAAAGAACAGACATTAATTATGAAACCTAACAAACAACTGCTTTTCTAGTTAATTTAAATAATTATTTATCAGCGTTTAATATTTTTGGAAAATAACGCGAAATTACGTATTCAAAGGGACAGTGTTAGTAAAAGAATTTAAAAGCACGATAACTTTAAAAAGAGGAGTTTCTGTTCGTCGTTGGTGGCAAAACACTTGTGTTCCGAAAAGCTACATGACATTCGTTCGAGATCATCCGTTGAGGACGTTATATCCCTAAGGAAGATTTACGACCGTAGGAACCACGGCGACTGACGATATTACTTTTCAATTTAGTTTTTAAACCAATCTTCAAGCCTGACTTGCGAAGCAAACGCTGGTACAATGCTGTTTCACAGGCCCTTAACTTTATGTTGGACTAGCCGTCCCGTGTCCGCTTCCTTGGGCGTTAATTATATTTTTCTCTGAACTTTTTGTTCAGTCATAACAAAATAGAGCCTATAGCTATCCTGAATAGTGTAGCTTTCTGATTGTGAAAAATTTTCATGATCGGTTCAGTATTTCCGAAGATTAACAAAACAAACAAACAAAGTCCCAAAGTTTACCTCTTTATAATATTAGTATAGATTGGAGCTAAAAATCTTGTCCAGTTTATTATGTCTAAAAATACAATCATGCTTTTTGTCATAAAATATAAATTCTTTAAATATGAGCATCCAAGTTTTGCAAAGCGAAAAGTAATTTATTCTTGTTGGTGTCACATTAGGGAATAACCCTAACTGACATAAACACATCATGTATTTAGCCACTGCAGCTTCTAAAAAGCTCTGGATTTCTCTTTTAAAGCCAGAAAATATTTGGCACCTGTCTGAGTATGTATTCCAAATCCGACCATCTTTGGAATCTTGCTCTCACGGAAATAACATCCCCCCTTAACCCTCAGCATTCTTAATACCATGCAAATAGCTGTTCACCTTACAGAAAGAATTCATCTTCTTGCCCATCTTTCAGCAGGGATTTACCACTGTTTTATAGGTATTTCCACGTCCTAAGGTCCGGACATTCAGTCAGTATAATTCCTTATCTGATAGCTCTTAACAGGGGACACCTAGTGCCACACTTATGCATCTCTATAAGCTCCAATTGGAGAGGTTGCGAAGGTCCCATTTTGTTCATTGCTTCGTCCATACTACCCGCGATAGTTTTCCCTTCTCTTAGTCCTCAAATATTCAAATCCCGTGTTAACAAACTTCCGCTTACTTCACAGACACAGGCTTTCAAAAAGTATTCAGGCTTTTAAAAAGTATTGTGTTATGGTCTCCAGAAGTGGAGGATTCCTTCCGGCATCTGTAAGCGTGGTCTGAAGGAAACATGATCATACAATTGGGTCGCCGAAATGACGTTTTTGATTGAAAAGATTATGTCAACATTGTTTCCGTGCTAATACCTGCTGCTGTTTGTAAGAAACCATAACCATTTATGTGATTTGTTTTTTGCTGTAATATAATAATCGACAAATCTGGACGAACTTCATATTTTAAAATAATAGATTATGTCACTTTGATCATATTGGTAGGGGCGCGGAAGAGAGGATTTCGGGATTTTCTACAGCGTAGCAGATTAATATACCGGAGGATACCTGTACCTGTTTAAGTACCTCCACCAAATATAAACCCCGTATATAGGGCCGATCGTAAATAACAAAAGTATGTCCATCAGAAATTTTCGAGCGCGTCAGATTAAATAGGGTAAGTTAATTACATGCTAAACACTGTATATTCCACTAATCTGATAATTTGACAGTGACGTAAAAAAAGTGGAAGGCTACACAGTTGTAAAAAAATCATTTTGACATTCACGAGCGTGGCTATTTTTTTTTAAGTAAATAATTTAATAATAATGAAAAATATATATTTCGACACGATCCGAACGATTTCCACAAGCCGGAATAATAACAGTATTTTTTGACGTATTTAAAAATCTACAGCTGCTTTCCCCACCGATAAAAATGTATACATTATATAACATTTTTTTCTTCTTATCATCTAGCTTGTCAATCGAATAGGTCTCTAAAGCACTCACGCTCGAGATTTTTTTACATAAAATCCATCTGTGTGTATTTAATATTACTTTATTATTATTATCATTATTATTATTATTATATATAGAGTTCAGACAATAGACGGTAGAACCGATAAACTGTCACTGTTTACGCGTCAATAAAGTTTGTTAAAATCGCACGATACAATCACGATTCAGAAATTACATTGTTACAGTCATACTATACAGTCACTATTTACATATTACTTAAGTAATTGTCTAGTCTATTCTTAAAGACGTTCACAGAGGGGAGAGACAATTTCTTCAGGGAGTCCGTTCCACCGTTGTACGATTAGGTTCACGAGAAAGTTCTTTCTGCATAGCCTGTGACTAAGCCCAGTGCAGTGGTGAGCCTCAGAGAATGCCCCCGTAGATGGGGGTTGGTATTACGGAGGAAGAAGTCGATGTTGCAAGTGTAGTGCCCATGCATTATTTTGTATGTTTCTATTAAACATCCCCTGTTCCTGCGCTTTTCCAAAGTTGTAAGCTTAAGGGCTTTTAATCACTCTTTATATGATAACTGTCTCAATGTGAATGGTATCTTAGTTGCCCTTCTCTGGACCTGTTCCAGAAGTTCCACATCCTTCACAAAATAGGGACACCACACCACAACTGCATGCTCCAGTATTGGTCGTATATGTTTTATAGACACACAACACTCCAAGAGACATATCTCTAAAACAGTGACGGGTGAGATAGATCATTCTGTTTGCCCTCTTTACTACAGTGTTTATATGATTCTCCCACTTTAAGTCATGAATACACACACTCCCAGATCCACCTGCTCAGTCACCATTCTAATTACTGTTAGAATTTTACACTAAACTATACCTAAAATAAATTGCATAGTGCTGAAACCTTATAGGTACTGTTTGGTATCTAAATTCATACAAAATTTTCAAACATCATTGGCACAAAAATTGTGGCTTATACTTAACTTACTAAACTCGGAAGTCTTCTTTCTTTAATATTTTTGGGAAGCCTTGTAATACATACGTAACATTTAGCGAAGATCTATCTCCAGGTTTATGCACAAGTTCTTGTGTTGTTGAAGAATCCAGAAGCATCAGTAATATGACAATTGTTATTCTAAAGACAAATTATATTAATGTTTTACATCATGTAGTGTGTTATGTTTTACACTGATTTAAGATATACTATAAATCTGTTTTTAAATAGTCTGATTTGAGACATCAGAAGAAATTTTGAGACAAATATTGAACGCCCATAAAGTTTAAAAACCGTTTGCAAAATAAACTCAAAACTTCTAATATTAATTAACCTCTCATGTAACTCCGATTTTTCTTTATCATGCAGTCCGTAACCACCCAAAAACTAGTATCTGCTCTTTCACAAGCCTCACTATCCGGCGAAGATGAGCCTGACGGAGTCGTAAGAGAACCGATCACAAAAACGTCGATTGGAAGTTGAAAATTATCAATCGAAAACAGAAGAGTACCTATATAATGACGATGATTTTCGTTTTGAAGCAGAAGTTGAACAGGGCCAGGAAGTGACCATTACCGAAGAAGAAATGTTTGAAGTGCCCGAGCCTAAAGCTCCCAAGGGTGGCGGTGCTAAGGGAAAGGGTAAAAGGGTGTCAAGACTAGTACTAAAGGGACCAAACGAACCACTAGAAGTACTCCGAGGACTGATGAAGGAGAGAGTAGTGATTTTTAATTTTAGTTTTTATGCGTATATACTGACTTTAGGGATATAGAACAAATTTTAAGATAAATCTCAAGTTGCTGGGCAATTAATACAGGTTGTGTCGCGATAGGTTATTATGTCGACTTACATGGAAGTTCAGGTGTGATATTTTCAAGAAGTGCAGGAATCTTATCTTCATTCTAATAGATTACTTTATATCCTATATGGGTTTAATAGTGTCATTTGAACCCTACATACAGTCTTTATCCGTATTTAAAAGGAGATCTATAAATATGTATATTACTTGGGGTTTTGCTTTACTAACCTATATGATTTAACTGTTCTAAAAATAATTTATTAAAAAGAGTCCTGGGGCCATAAACTGTTATAGTTTCTATCAGAGGTGTTGAATGTTTCGTCATATCGAGGCTATGTCAGTTCGTCTATTGTGACATATACTAAACCAAATAAAAAATGTTGACGTTTTAATTTAAGGGTTATTTAGTATAATTATAAAACTTTAACCACATTGGAGGTAAACTATGTGTCACTTATATTAAATAACGCTCTCATGGTAATTAAAGTTTACCTGCTTCTTTCTCCATTTAAAAATACTTCACCAACAGCAAAAAAATAGCTTGTTGGTCTTCTGACTATAACGTTGGGGCATATTTAATGATGACGTTATAAATTTACTAATACTTCACTGTAATAGTATGATATTAAGTTTAAAAAAAGGCACTTAACGTTCAAAATGTTTTAAAGCAGATAAGTTTCCATGGAAAGTTTGCGTTTACAATGCTTGAGGTTTAGTTCACATTAAGGCACGTAAAATAAGTCTGTTCAGTCGGTAAATTCAAAGTATGGGCTCTATACACTTATAATTTCCCGAGTAACTCAACCTTTACAGAGAAATTATTAAAAATACATACATTTTTGTGATGTCTAAAATGTTGAAAACGATCACGACAGTTATTGACATTTGACTGACATCCGACTTACGTCAATGGCGAAATTTTTTGTCTTTCTCGTTTATACGGTATAAAGAGAGAAAACAAGGTATGACAAAACATTCAACACCTATGATACAAACTACACGCTTCTTTGAATGGTTTTACTATTTTTGCGCTTTGCAAAACAACAGGGCATGCTCTAAAATAATTTGACGTTAAACGATTAACTTACCCATAATGAAAACATTATGCAGAAATTAAGTTAATTTATATTATTCAAATATCTGTTTATAAATGACTAATTATATCCTGAGGGCAAGGTTATGTACCTAGTAGCGGCATGCATGTCTTAAACAAAAATTACCCTTACTTGCACTAAAGAAGCCAAGAACAAGATAAAAACAAAAATAAATGTAATCGTCTAGTAGGTTTACACACATAATGCTGTGAACAGGTTTTTTCATCACCACTTTCTTTTCTTCCTTATTTTTTTCTAAAAGAAGAAAAAAGATTATTAAAAGATAACCTAATAGATACTGCCCTGCCTTTATTTTTTTATTAATAGCTTCATAAATAGTAAGCTCCGTACTCTATAAGTAATTCTAACAATTTTATAGATGTCTATTTTGTCAAGTTAAATTGTTTACATAAAGATCTTTTGTGATATGATCTGTATTCTGTTATATCTATAGCTTAATTTTTTTTGCTATAATTTGTTCTGTTCCTTAAAAAGCTGTTACTTTCTAAATATTTAGCATTTTTACTTATTGTGATTTTAGTGATTTTTCAATTTTATTTTATTATTATTTTATATTATATTGACTTTAAGTATTGTGTTTGTTTGTATATTTATGTTTGTGGGAAAGTTTTTGATAAGGAATGTAATGACTGAATATTTTAAGGGCCTTTTTGGTTCCTTTCGTTAAAACTACTTAATAGTGAAACAAAATAAACTTAAACTTTAAAGCGCTTTCAAATGAAAATCAGATTGAATTTAAAACACTGGTTTCATTGCCTAAATTAACTAAAAAAGCTTTCATTTTCTACTTAATATACTGAGGTTTAAATGCACGGTCCCACAAATGCTTTAATTCCATCCAAGGGAAATGTTTTGAAACCACGCAATTTTTCGCTTTTGTCGTCAAGAATATCATCCCTAATGTAGAGTCTCTTGTCTTTTCCCCAAAGTTAAAAGCCAGTATTTCGGCGACATCTTTAAGGTTAATTCGCAAGGGTACGTTTTTCTAGCGACGGGTTTTATTCTCCGTGCCGGACGGATCACGCTGACGTAATACTGCTGCCGTATGGACAATGGAATTGGATGGAGTTGTTTTCCTACAAGCTTCTTTTAATTTCATTGTCTATATGATCAGCGGTATTCTGCCGGAGCGGTTCGGTCCAACCCGGCGGAGTAAACCCATCTCTAGAAAAACCATCTCACTTTTATTTATTTAAATGGGATTGATACTTTGGACAGTCCAAAATATGATGCTTTTCTTTAATAATGCAAATACAAGGGATAACGACAGCTTGTCGATCCGGATGCGCTTAGGCAGTTTAAAATCTGATTCTTTTTCATAACGGTAATGTTATTAAACCAAGAGATCAGGAGTTTTCCAGAAAAAATTGAATGTATTTTGTAATATTAACTAAATTATTTGCCACAGATTTAATCTGAATATCATTTGAAACATTCTCCTAATATAATATTAGTTTAGTAATTTTAAGTTAAAGAGAAATACAGTGCTTTTTGATTTTTAAAGTAGTTGTTATTGTTTCCACAAGAGATAACTCTAAAACTATTTTTGTGTTAAGTTAAAACAAAACTGTGTTGTTACTATTTTCTTTGAAATTTTTATAAAATAGAACGTGGTAGTTACCTTTTTTTTAAGCAGTGTTAATTTGGGATTCTCGATTTAGTGCCTTATATCATAATAATAATGGTTTTAATTGTTAAATACTTTTATACAAAATTTTAATAAATAAAGGTGTGTTAGATATATAAAAATGTTTTATTTATTATTTTTGTTCCACGTACTGGTTCTTACATTTTTATAGTAGCTCAAAAATATTTCTCTGGAATCAGTAAAAAAAAATAAAAAATAAATTCGAGAACAGGAGCGGTTGAACAAAGTTACAGGCCCATTACTTATTATTAATATCATGACCACTTGACAGATGAGTATTTTAAAATATTCTTTTTCACATTTTTACACATTTACACATATACACAAAAAAACTATTATAAAATTAAAATTAAAACGAATAAAGTTCTCCAAAATCGAATAATTTTTTTTTATGATCACTTATATTATTTAACTTCAGGCTGAAGTTAGCCATATAAGATTGAAAGAAATCTTATTACTTCCACTTTAATTAGTGATCAGGTGTCAAAAGAACATACTAAATATCAGCAATTTAATAAATTACAAAGTAGGTATCCTGATGTACCTTGTACGATAGATATGTTGCTATTGGGATGCAACTTTATGGGGAAAATATGCACAAAAACGGATAAAATGTAGAATAATATGCGTATATTATTAGAAAACATTAAATACTAACATATCATAAAAAAATCGGTCAAGATCTAAGAGTTGTGGACATAAAATTAAAGCTGATAAAGATTGTAAGAAAATTTTGAAACTATACTTAAAGAAGAAAAATGGATATGACTTTAAAAGTAATGCAATAAGTTCTTGTTATCGGAGAACTACTTAGATCTAGATCTTAAACATTTCGAATATTGCAAGATGTTACTTTTGACTTAGTCTTTGTTCGTTCGCATTTGAAGTAAGACATAAACAAAATCATCCTCATATGATTTTTAAATCTCACGTTAACAACCTTTTTCTAAGCTTGCTTAAAACACTCACGGTATGTTAGTGTTTAGGCTTTCGGCCTTCGTGGATTATAAAAAGAGAAACAAATAGTTCTCGCTGAACGACATAAAGTTTTGTTGACAAACATCGCAATTTAGTGCTAGGAAGAGTAACAAAGAACAAAAATAAAATAAAATGGTTATTCTTTATGGACTATATTATATGGAATTAAATTTTTACAATTACTATGTTTATTCTATTTTTTACGAGATATGTAGAACTGTAAAAATTATTCTGTTTATTTTGCTTTGCTGCATGGCTTTTTGTGATGGGTGTATTCTTTTAATCCTAATTAAGTAAGTATTTAACATTTTTTTCTTTTTGTTGTAACAAATGTTTTGCCAATTAATTCATTAATTATAAAAAAGGTATATCATTGATTTTAGCCGATATTTTTGGTAAATAAATGAAAATAAATCCTAACTAAGATATTATGATTTTTTAATATAGGTGTTTACATAAGAAAAGTCTGCAACAGAAGTGAATGTGTGACAAAAATAGCAAAACAGTAATTAATGTTTTTTCACACACACTTGACAATACTAAAACAATATTGAAATCTCTATAGTAACACTAAAACGTACACTTAACTTTTTACGATCTTAACTATATCACTTACTTATATCAAATAAGTAACTGTGGCTTACTCCAGCCTTAACATACTTAATTTACTTATTCTATACCATTCTAGATACAATCATACTTCTCTAGAATATTCTACTTACTATCTCTATAAAATGGTAAAACAACTATACAACACTATTTTCTAAGGGTGCTACCATGTATCAATTTATACTTGTCATAAATAAGCATTGTAACCATATTAAAAAACCTCCTTAGATTGGTCAAAAAATTGTCAGGCGATATCAGTATTATATTATTTTTAGGGTGGAGGAGGAATAGTTAATCAATTAAAAAAATCATACAGCCTCAGTGATCTTAGTGACCCTACAAATGATGCAAATGATGAGACTGACGATGTCATCGTCACGGATCCACGATTGGTGCGCAGGTAACTTTTTTATAATATAGGATGACAACGAAATTAGCATTCGGCATTTTATTTCTTTTAGTGAAAACGTATACTTTTAAATGATGATATATTGTGTCACCAGATCCCAAATTTAGATATATTAGCGCATGTGTATTATTTCCGGTTTGAATGAAAGTGACATAAACTTTGATATTTAAAATGAAACACCCAGTATATTTTTTTAAAAGTGAATCCCCCAAGTCATTTATGATATCAAACCTATAATATATGGATAACGTATCTTTTTTGGCTTTAGAGAAAAGGTTCAAATGACCGCACAATAGGTAGTTTTATGGGTAAAAACAAGTATTACTAAAATTTAATATACCCAACCTAATTATTTTTAAAATACTGTATCTCTTGAGGCAGTCATGCAGAGTCGGACAGATACTGAAAATCGGTATTCAAATACTTGAATACTTGGAAGAAAAAAGTATTCGAATACATGAATACCCGAAATCGGTATTCGAATACTGGAAACGAAAAGATTCGAATACTACTAAACAACTAAACAAAAGCTATGACAAGATTGAGAGCAAAAAAAAAAGGTCCTTACCTCTTCTTTTCCCTATTTTGCTTCCCTTTTTTCATTCAGATCATGACAATTTTAATATTCCGATACCACTTACACTTTTCGGTATTCGAATACTCGAAACGCCGGTCAAATACCCAAAAAATATTCGTCGAATACTTTTAAGTATTCTAAGTATTCGAATACAGAATCCCGAATACTGAGCAAAATAATATTCTGCCGAACACCGAATAACAAACACACAAATGTATTCGAATACTATTCTAATACCGGCAAAATGTATTCTAAATACTATTCAGAATACTGAGTATTCGAATACGACCCAACTCTGCCATAATGTTACTAGTTTAATTCTAAATATATTTTCCTTATAACCATTTTCTATATTAGCAAAAATACAAAGGCTTTACTTTTAAGCAGAAATTACATTTTTGGCCAAACGTCGTAGACGACTGACTAACCAGAACTTTTTATAGAGAATAACTTTTTTTGTTACATTAATAATAAAAAGTTTCTCATATTTTCGTAGACTACTGTCAATGATCAATGTTGTGAATGGATCGTTGCTACTGTATAATTTCATAAGAGAAAATATTTTGGAGATCTTTATTTTTAGGCGCAAACCTGGACGTAGCCCCCATCGGTCAAGTTCCGCATCTTCTGCATCAGTATATTTCTCAGAAGTTGATGTAGGAGTTACTGGAGTAGTAGGGGCAGGCAGAGTCACAGAGGTTAGAAGTATTGAGGATATCAGTTCAGGTACAAGGTTCTTTGATTTTTAAAACATTGTCATATTGCACTATACTTAGGGCACTATAAATTGACAAAAACACCTCAACAAAAAATGCATTTTTAATAATATATGTAAATATGTTACCTAATAAAGATTGGTTTACGTTCTCTATTTTAAATGCTATAAATTGCTATTTTTTTCTTCAGTTTTTTTTTTTTTGTTTTTATGCTTGGACGTTCTAAAACCTAACGAAACTAACAAATGAGTCCAAGTCTTCATATTCGAGGCATACTGTCTGTTAAAATAAGGCACTTATTAATAAACCACAAATGTGTGAAAAAATCATTTTCATAATTACTGGATTGGAGTAAGATTATGAATACTAGCATAATTACTGTGTTTTAGGGTATTCCAGTGGTGAAGGTTTGTATGCTCAAAATCCTTTAAAACTTCAAGCTAGAGATAGTATAGCCAGTCAAAGGACCAGTTCTTTAACCAGAGCACGATCAACTAGAGTTACCAGATCTAATGTTCCGAAGAAAACCAGTGGCGCTAGCGACGTAAGTAGAAATGTATAAAGATAATTTTAGTTCGTTTTTTTAAAATTTATATTTAAACTAAATGTATCAAATTATTCTTAAATTTTAACATAAATTATAAAAGTTGTTTTTATGCTTTTTTTCTATTTATAATCCTAGGATAGTGACGAAAACGAAGTATTCGACACCAATATAATCTTCCTAAACGACAAGATGAAAAAATCGACAAGCTTCCCGAAAAACACGAATCATCTTCCAGTGAGACTGAATTTTTGATATTCCTGAGAGTAAAGGTTTTCAATTGCATGGTAAAATTTTTGACCATAAGGAAAAAACCAGTAGTAGTAACAGTAATAGTGATTGTAATATAACTTCGTATCGGAATGAAAACATTGACAATAACCACTTAAAGTTTTCTAAGGATTCTTCTTCCACTAGTGTGATATCACATAGCCCAACAGTTCTCGGGTATGGTGATCATAGTGAAGATAATAAAGTAACCGCATGTAAAAGTGATTCTTCTTCTCCATTAAGTTTTAATTTAACTAAACTTTCTACAGCTTTATCTTCATTATACCCTCTCTATGTGGCTTCTATCTCTAACGTTGATAATACGAAAACAGTTGTACCTTGTGATAATTTAGCTACAGCATTAGCTGAATCAAAAAAGCAGTTTCTGAACTAAAGACTGTTTCGCCAGAAACAGCGAATTTGGAAAGTAACTACCAAAACCAGAAATTCAAAAAATAATTCAAAATGTGGTCCCAAATGCAGCGATGGGTATGTGTGATAATACTCAAGTAACCACGAGCCAAAAGAATGAAGTCCAACCTATTCTAACTAAAAAAATATCTGGTTTGAAAGCAGAGTTTCTTACAGAACGATCTACTGGGGCAGATCATTCAAATATACCTTCGAAATCAATAAATGTACAGAATGACTGCGATAATTTAGCATTGAAATCAGAAGCTCGTGGTGGTAAATATAGGAAAAAATTGCTCCGTTACCCCCTTCCACCCAGATCCGAAAATATAGATGCTTTGTTACCTCCACGTCCCCTAGGTCAGAGAATATAACTGCTAACCCTATTAAAGCTACCTTAGTACTACAACCCGGCATCGTAAGAAATTTAAGTCGTAGTGCTGAGAGTCTGGATAAGCAAATCTTTCTCAACTATTCGCCAAAAGTAAGGAGAAAATCTAGAAATCCAAGTCCTTCTTCCAGGAGTTCTCGAAGTGGTGACTCGAATGGTTCAAGCAAAATGGAACAGGCTTTAAATAAGATGCTTCGACTACCGAAAAAAGTGGCACAACTTAACATCCCCGGTAAAGTTAAGGAGAAACGCAACTCTTGGGGTGAATTTTTCCATTCCAAAAAGCTAGAAGACGGCAAAATACAATCAAAAAGTGTTACTGATTTAGACAAAACCATAGAGCCAGAAAATATGCAAGAAGTGGTCAAACCTATACAGAGAACTGGAAGTCAGATATCCATAAAGAGCCTATCAGATTCTCCGCTGGCTCATAGAAGGTTAAAATTATTAGAAGATATGTTGACAATGACATTGACTAGTTGTTGCTATAGATATGGAACCTTTTAAGTCGGGCATGATTATTCTTGGTTGTTTAATTGTGTGTGTTGTCGATTTTCTACTAACACAGATATTATTAAAATATTCTGCAGTTACCAGTTAATTTCTTATTGCTGATTTCTTGCAATATATTGCCTTGAAATAGCCATTTTTTGTTGTTATGCAATCTTTATTGTATTAACCGTGTTTGCCTAAAGAAAGACTGGTTTTTTAAAATTCGAATTGCCCAGCTGATGACACAAAATGTGTGTTGGATTTAAAGCATTGTGCAAAACTTTTATACTTTTTAAGGTTTTGATCTCCCGGCAATTAAATATAAGCACTGGATAGCAGTGATAAACAAATGGAAACTTGGAAGAAACGGTATATCCAAAATAAATATCGTTACAAAGCGCTTTTGGTTAAACAGGTTTTTAGGTGGTAGTTATTCAAAAATAACGTTCTTGGTGGCACTTCCGCGTTGTCACAAGAAGGTGCCGTGAAATGCAAAACTGCATTATTCAATGCTTGGGCAACGTTGACGGAACAAGAAAAACAATAACCCTATACCGGTACTCTGGTACTTAGGCATAGGCCTTTGTGGGCTGTCACAAAGATAAAAAGGCACATTTTGCAATAAGTTATTAGGCGGCTTAATCACATGCGATTTTGTATGGCGGATTTGTTTTACAAGCATGTCCAGACAGAGTACGTTCGCGTCATGTCCTGCCTGCCGTTTCAAGACGACGATTATATTCCAGCCAAGTTATTCAGCTTACAGACTGAAGCTATGTTTACAGTTGAGATCGCTTGTGATTACTCTTGGCGGCAAAAGCAGCTGGAGAACCACCCGAAAGGCGGCCCAATAAAAATGGCACACAGCTGCGACTTGTGGGACACGACCAATCCAACCTCGTTGTAATTTTAATTTCATATTTGCTTAGAAAATTCTGGTAAAAAAACCTTGCTCGCACTTCCAATCCAATAATTTTGCTAGTCTCTGGAGCCAGTAATGAATAGACTTTATGAGATATTCTTTTTCTTAACGCTAAAATAAAACTCCGTACCGTCTACTTAAAACGTTTATTCAAGACTACTTTAACTTATAAAAATACCCAAACATAGAACCCGCCAAGAATGCAATAAAAAAACGGATCGATATTCGATTCCCAAAACATAAACATTGCACGGCGGCAAGAAAACAGGTTACAGATAAGAAAAAGAATTTAGCTTTCATACCAACGGTAAATAAAAATTATAATAACTCAACACTTCCCCTAAAGCTAAACTTCTTACAAATATAACTAGAACTAGACATTTTTAATTCCTAACATTTCACGCATAATAACAAAACATTGACGTGATAAAGGCTTTGTGAAAATGTCAGCACATTGAACATTACTTGGAACATACATAACATTAATCTTACCTTTCTTATATAAATCTCTTACATAGTTATATTTCACATCAATATGCTTAGATCTATCATGAAACTCGGGGTTTTTATGATTTTAATTGCACTTTGGTTGTCAATTTTTTAGATCAAATTTTTCACAAGATATACCTAGTTCACTTAACACACGTGACAACCATATACCTTCTTTAGTAGCGCACGCGGCACTCACAAACTCTGCTTCGGTCGTGGATAACGCGACGCACTGTTGTTTCCTGGTTTTCCAGATGACTGCTGCACTTCCAAACTTGCAGAGGATTCCAGAAGTTGATTTTCTTGATTGAACATCGCCTGCAAAATCTGCGTCGCTGTAGACCTCGAATTCTCCACTTGTTTGATACAACAGACCAAATGTTTTTGTACCTTGTAGATAACGAAAGATTCGCTTTACCAACATCCAATGTGCTTGTGTGGGATTGTCCAAATTTCTTGCTACTATATTTACGGCAAAAGATATATCAGGACGTGTTATAATTTGCAGATACATAAGACTTCCCACAGCTTCTCTATAAGGCACATGTTGAACACAATTACTTGTAGTATCTTTACACCAACCAACATCAATTGGTGTTGAAACAGGTTTACTTTCTTGCATATTAAATCGCTTTAATATTTTATCAACATAACTACTCTGGTTTAAGAAAATAGATCCATCACTTTGAAAATAAATTTCCATTCCCAAAAACGACTTTATATTATTTGTTGTCACTGCTTTAAACTTTTGGGTTAGTTGCATCAGAAACTTATCAGCGTCAGCTTCACAAGTTGTAAAAACTAATCCATCATCAACATAGATCACAACAAAGATTTTATTTGACCCTTTGACAGAGACAAACAAACATGGATCCATTTTACTTTCTTTTAATCCAAATGTTGATAAAAATTCTGTAAAACATTGATTCCAACAACGTGGAGCCTGTTTAAGTCCATACAGGCTTTTTACAAGTTTGCAAACACGTGATGGTATCATCCTCAAATCCTTCTGGCTTGTCTTCATATATATATATATATATATATATATATATATATATATATATATATATATATATATATATATATATATATATATATATATATATATATATATATATATATATATATATCTACACCCCTTTCTAAATGACCATAAAGAAATGCAGTTTTTATGTCAAACTGGCGAATATGAAGATGTTTACGTGCTGCTTGCCATTCTACAGCTCTTTCTGACCCTATCGCTTCTTGAAAACTCGTAGGCTCGTCCTTGTTTTCCAAGAACGTCAAGTGTCCATATCGTTGTGGTTTCTTCAGTTCACTTGGTTCTCGCAACTTCATACATGGAGGGATCAAAATCCGAATCTGAATCATCAAGGTCACTCTTGGACATCTCAGGTTCTGGTTGAGAATTGGCGTTAATGTTAGGTTGCGTATCTAGAGGCAGACTTTCAATTTCACAAGTGACCTCATTTTTTCTATCATCAAATAAGATTTCATCTTTAAATACGACGTCACGGCTAACCATTACATCATGTTTTTCTGGCACATATACCCTGTATCCACTGATACCTTCATGATATCCAACAAAATATCCTTTTAACGCCTTTTTGTCCCATTTTGCTCGGTGTTGTTTAGGAACATGTACAAAACATTCCGTTCCAAAAACTCTGAATTTTTCAACAACTCGACGATCTAGTTCTGTCCCGAACCATAACTCGTATGGTGTTTTGCCTGTGATTTTGGTCGACCCAGTTCGATTTAAGACATACATTGCAGTATTAACTGCCTCAGCCCATAATGCTTTGGGCAAATGTGGTTTTCCATACAGCATAGATCTGGCAGCTTCCACAATAGTCCTATTTTCGCGTTCAGCGACACCATTATGCTCTGGAGTATATGGAGGACTAATCGTGTGCTTTATTCCTTCTTTTTCTAAGAAAGTTTTCATGTTGATATTTTCATATTCTTTGCCACCATCTGTATTTAACTCCTTAACTGATACACCAAACCGAGTTTTCACTTCATTGCAAAACAGTTCAAATTTGTCTTTTACCTCAGATTTTTCTCGTAAAAAGTATATGCATATAAAACCACTAAAATCGTCCTTAAACACCACGTAATACCGCTTTTTACCAAACGATTCAGTTTCCATTGGACCGCACACATCCGAATGAATTAGTTCTCTTGGTTTATCTGCTCGATTAACTCGGTTTCCGAAACTTTCACGATGCAATTTTGCCGTAGGCACAACCATCACAGAATTCACTGCCAATTTCAAAACTGAAATTTTTGTCCTTCAAAAAGTCTTTCACGTGCCTCTTGTTTTGATGTGCTAATCTTTCATGCCAGAGTTGCAGCATATTTTCCTTCTTTGCTACAACACATGCTGGTTTTATCGGTCGAATAACACGCATATTCATTTGATACAAATTAACACATTCAGTACCAGTTGCCACTGTCTTACCATCCTTTTCAAAAACACAGTCAGATCCGTTATTCAAAATGGAAAAATTAATTCCCTTTTTAGCAGATCTTTGCACAGAAAATAGGTTGCACATTATATCTGGCGTATACAACACATCGTACATGACACCAGGTAGCCATTTACCTTCTACAAGGGTTTCTATAGCAACCGTTCCTTTTCCCACAGCATCAATGGTTTCTCCGTTTCCAATTTGAATCACTGTTGGTTTATCAAAGTGCGTAAAATCTTGAAATACATCACCGTCATTGGTCATATGATCCGTTGCCCCAGAATCTATAATCCACTTTCCCTGAAACTCAGGTGGAGTCGATTTATAACCCACAAACGCTGTTGGTCTACCTTGCGACCCATCTTCACTCTTCTTTGAGCAGTGTTTTGCAAGATGTCTCTTGGAACCACACTTATAACAACCTGGACAATCCTTTCGTAGATGATCTCGTTTTCCACATGTATAACAACCAGCCACTTTCTTGGAAACATTCTGTTTAAATCTTTCACCAGCTTTGCACTTTGAAAATAGTGCCGTTGTCTTGTCTAGGTCGTCAGATTTTTGAAGTCTTTGTTCCTCCGTTAATAACCGTGTTGTTAGGTTTTCCAAAGTACGGAGAGTTGGATCAGTTGAATCCCAAGCAATGTGAAAATGTTGGTACTCCTTTGGAAGTATAGGCAAGATTCTAGTAAGTAGCATAGAATCGGGTATAGTACCTCCTAGCTTTTTCATTCGATTACTCATCTGTTCCAACTTTGCTATATGTTCCGCAACAGACACAGTTGTGTCCCACTTAAAGTCAAAAAACTGCTTCTGCACTAAAGACAAGGTTTCATCCGACTTTAAATCATACACAGCATGTAGTTTCTGCCACATTTCAGCTGCACTTTCACAGCTCATTAAAAACTGTAGTGGTTTGCCTTCTACAGTAGTCACAATTAACTTTTAGCAACTCTGTCCAATTTAAGCCACCTTCGTAACAATCGTACCTTCACACACATCTAAGGCATTGTTACAGTCGAATAGAGTCCGAATAACAAACTGCCACTGAGGCCAGTTACTTGAATCTCGGAGCTTTTCCACCTGGACCTTATCGCCGTCCATAATGACTGTCCGTAATTTTGTTTTAAACCGTAAAACAAATTATACACCGCGCGAAGCAACTCACGAAAAAGAAAAACAACCAACAACTTAAATCCCCAAAACTACGTAAACTGGGCCCATACCCTATTCGTGATATTGTTTTTCTTAACGCAAAAATAAAACTCCGTACCGTCTACTTAAAACGTTTATTCAAGACTGCTTTAACTTATAAAAATACCCAAATATAGAACCCGCCAAGAATGCAATAAAAAAACGGATCGATATTCGATTCCCAAAACATAAACATTGCACGGCGGCAAGAAAACAGGTTACAGATAAGAAAAGAATTTAGCTTTCATACCAACGGCAAATAAAAATTATAATAACTCAAC